>JAMJFZ010001203.1:15250000-15465000 GCA_026225945.1 Cricetomys ansorgei | reverse complement strand
ATGGAGTCAAACAATGGTGATCTGAAACTGTGAACCAAAATCAGCCTTCTCTTCTTGAGGTAGTCCTTTGCGGGGTTTTTTTTTTTCTTTCACAGCAGCGGAAAGCTGATGGATGTGCTATTACCTGTGACATAAGCTCTTAGTTCCTATCAATCTCTCTCAGCCTCTGTCCTTACAGTACTTAATGCTTCTGTTTGTGTACAAAAATGCTGCTTTTGACCCTTTCTTCTTCTCACATTTGACTTTAAGCCCTGTCTCAAACTAAACACAGTATGTATATGTTCTTGCGCACCAGATGCCAGTCTTAATCAAAATAGCTCAATACATGATAATGTAAACTAATCGACAGCATGGCTGCTAATTTTCTTACATGGTCAAGACAAATATAACACACAGTCCTCAACTCCAAGTATTTTATCTCTGGTCACCAGACTGTGTGGGAGTTTTTCCAGACACACCAAACAACACTCCAGTTGGACAGCAGATGAGTGTCTCATAATCCAATTTTAATTCAATACTATCTACCTGGAAGTACAGTCATTTCCCACTTTTCAAGGTCTTGATCCCACAAGGCTGGTCCCAATTCAGCTGTCAATCCCAAGTTTGGGCCATCAGGGACTCCATAGCTTCTTGCTGCCTGGCTAGACACCAGAAGTTTCCATGTTTTCCCTTCAAGTGTGACTAACTGGCTAAGCATCTTACAAGATATGTGCTATAATGTATCCATTTATTATAGAAGCTACTGCATATGGTGCAGATGGGCCAGCAGATGGAAGAGCCACATAGGGCAAGGTATGTAAAAAGAGATGCAGAACTCTCATGCTCTCCCCAGATGGGCATACCACAGCAAGCACCTTGACTTGCCGATTCAGTGGTCTGGAAGCTCTCCAAACTCTACCCCTGCCATTTCTGTGGAACCTCCTTTACGTAGGTCTGTTTGACTGCATTGCTAGCCATTGATTGTCAACTGAGCCTTCATTCCCTTTCCTTTCCTTGAGGTCATGAAGTTTGGCTTAAAGTTCCAGTCCTCTGACCATACTGTTGGTTCCCCTGGCGATGATCCCTATCCTAAAACTTCCCAGAGGAGTGGTGTCACTAAAAGAGATGCTTCTATTGTCCAAGAAACAGTGAGGTACATAAGAGTCCTGTGTCAGATGATCACATTATTTGGGAAATTACAGGTTTTGGAACCAGTGAAATAGCCTAGTGAGTACAGGGCTTGCTGGAAAAGCATGACAACATGAATTCAATCCCTAATACCATAGTAAACGGAGAGAACCAACTCCTGAAAACTGTCCTCCAATGTCCAGCTGTTTATACTCCCCACGTGCTGCTATACACAAACTTATAGTAGTAATGAGTATTATTATTATTACTATTGATTAAATGAAAGGAAAATAAAAGAATCTTAAAAACTCCATGTGAGAAATCGGAATGCAAAACCAAATATTTTAACAGAAGATTTTCCTAGAGTCCCAACCTATAAGGTTTTAGGAACTCTGTGTTAGGAAGCAAGGCCAGAGACCAAGGTATATGTTTCTCAATTAGGGAAATACACTTGGTGATTATAATAGATTCAATCCATTTCACCTCCAGATCATTGCCCTAAACATAACTATGCCTTCTGATGCCTGAGATCAAGATCATGTTATAATTGTATGTGTACATCTGTGTTTCTGTGTAAGAATTCCTCTAAGAGTGTGAATAGATGGTATTAGAATTATGTTCTCAGGGAGAAGCTCTGACTCTTCACAAAGGGGTATCTACCTTGGAGAAGAAGATATGATCGTTGTTCAGCCATGAGCTCATTGTTTCTAGTCCTTCCAACAGAAATCTGAGGTTATGCCTGCAGAAGAAGAAGCCAGGAGCTCTAGAGGACAAAACAGGAATTGAGCTCTGCCCTGGGAGCAGTACCAAGATGACTCATGAATCTAGTGTCCATAAGATCAAGATGTAGGGAGGAAATAAAAGGTGAAGGAGAAGGAGGAAGAGAAGGAGGAAGAGGAGGAGGAGGGAGAGGAGGAGGGAGAGGAGGAGGAGGGAGAAGAAGAGGAGGAGGGAGAGGAAGAGGAGGAGGAGGAGAAGGAGGAGGAGGAGAAGAAGAAGAAGAGGAGGGAGAAGAAGACGAGGAAGAGAAAGAACCAGAGAGAAAAGGAGAAGATAAAGAATGACATGGATTGAGACAATGAGAAGGAAAAACAACAAAAGAGTATAGAAACTTAAGAAGAAAGAACTCTGGGCAGTGGTAGCACATACCTTTGATCCCAGCACTCCAGAGGCAGAGCAGGAGGATCTCTACGAGTTCGAGGCCAGCCTGGTCTACAGAGTGAGTTCCAGGACAGCCAGAGTTACATCAGAGAAACTGTGCCTCAGAAAAAAAAGGAAGAAAAAAGAAGAAAAAAAAGAGGAGGAAGAGGAGGAAACAGTGAGGAAAGGAGTCATACACCAGGATCGTCTTAGCCAAAGTCTCACTGTCTGAAAGCACTCACCCACTGCTTTGCCAGCACAGGGTACAGTGGCAGGTGATACACGATGCTACCTATTATCAGAAATGCTCATTCATTGGAATTCTCCCTTGGATCCCTGCTTCCGCCATAGCCAGGAGCACTAGAGACCAAGGATAGCTTCCCCACTATGCTGATCCGTAAATGAGCCACACCTCAATCCTTTCTACCATCTCCTTTTTCTTTTTAATTATCTCTAGTTTTTTTTTTTTTCCGAGTAGCTTCTCGGACCCAGTCTGACCAATGGCAAAGCAACTGGGAGAAACTTGGGATACCTCTGAAAACTTTGGATTTATAGGATGAAGGGGTGATATCTAGACATGCGAAAAGCTTTTCAAATTTACAATGGTAAAACGACCAACCAAAAGAAAACAAATGATTAAGAAATTAACAGAAGGGAAAGTCAATATAATAAGTAAATATATTAAGATATCTGACCTAACTAGGAACAAAGGAAATTTCACATAAAGTAGCAACATCTCCCTGGTCATCTGGGATTTAGTAATTACAGGCCAGGGTTAGCCAGACTTGAGTTTCTTTGTTAGAGAAGCAACTTTGTCTAATGCTCTATGAGATTTTGGTCTTTTTGTTCTCAGCCAGTCTGCAAAGCACTAGCTTCAGCCAGAGGTCCTGATAAGCACTGTCTTCCATCCTTAAATGGACCAGGAAAATTAGCCTCCCTGAGTCAGGTGTTGGTGGTCAACTCATCCCTCTCAGCTGTAGCACCCAAGTTCTATCTCACACTCCAGCTCAGCCAAATCTGAAGCACAAATGTGCAGAAAACAAGGTGGCACAGAGCTCCAGATTGCCTGAAAGTGGGCTGCAGGGCATCCTCATGTTGCCATGCAGAGAATGTAGAATGAGGGGAAGTTGGAAAAGACCTACTGACTTATAATAGACTGTGACATGAAAGAAGCAGTCTGGGCCTTCTTGTACCCATATTCTCACCTCCCTGTCACTCAGGGATCAGCTCCTTCAGCCATGCAAGGCTGCTGGATATTCCACGACAGTTGATCTGTGTCCCCTGCTTTCTGATGGAGGCCTCTGTATCTTCTTGGTCCAGACCCAAAAGTAATACCTCTTTTTCTTGTACAGACTTGTGAAGCTGTAGTCCAAATGATTCTCTCAGTAACCAGACATACCTTGCAGTATTCTGGATACTTTTGTTTTCCACTAGGCACTGACCTGTCCATCTGACTCTATTAACTTATAGGACACAGTGAAAGTGGTCCTTTGTGACTTTCAAAGTTGAGTTGTAGGCAGTTTCTTAGTGATGCCTGGACTTCTGGGAATTCTGGAGACATTCTGACTTCAAAACCAGCTGTCATGTTTTGGAAAACCTATATGGAGTCACTTTGTTTACAGCTGAGCCCAGCTCCCAGAAATCAACCAGCATCAGTGCCCAGACTGGCAAGGGATTGCTTCCATCCGTGAGTGTTCTTGTGTCGTTCAGCCACCCTAGACTGCAATGCCATAGTCCCTGTAAGAACTATCAGTGAGCCCAGGCAACTCAAAGGACTAAGAAAGGACACAATAAATATGTGTTTTGAGCCTCTAAGTTTTACAGCATTTTGTTACATGTCATTAGAATAGGCCTTACTGAAGGTTTTGAGGAAGGAATCAATACGGCATGCTACCCATTTCCAAGATCCCTAAAGCTTGAAAGGTGAGTGGCTCGAATCTCAAAATCCAGCGTGAGACAATACAGCCAGTAGATGTGCCAGAGTATATGGAATTCTGCTAATCACTCAGCCTTAAATGTGCTGTTTCCTCTCATTACCGGGTCTCTCTACATCAGTTCAGGCAAGTCCACATCGGTGCCTGACACTCTCAGCTCCTATTTCCTGATACAGACTTGACATTTCTTCCAATTGGAAGGGATAGAAAGTCAGCCTCAAAATGACTTTAGTAATAGAGTCTCATAATTGCAGGCAGATATTTCTGGTCAGAAAGAACTTGATTCTGGACTCAGAGAATAATGCCCCTACTTGCTCTAGATTCTTTTCCTCCTCGGATCCTCCTGGTAGTTTTCTGCAGCTTTGTATTCCACACAGATTCTAATAGTTGCAACCTTCACATAGTAAGATGCTCAGATGTGATGTCTGGCCCCAAGACTTAATACCTGGGTCATACATGAGTCCTCAGATGTTCTAGCTTTAATATACTCTTCTGTAGAATGGGAGCAATAGTAATATGGACCCCTAGAGCTGCTATATTAAATTAGGAAATATATATATATAATAATTCAAGCTGTGCCCAGGATACACAGCAGTAAGTGTGTAGTAATCATTCGTAGTAATGATACTAGCAAGCACAAGAAAGAGAACCAATATCTCGGGCTTCCCAGAGTTCTAGGCTTCTTACCAAAATTCCTGAACAGATTGGGTTTCAAAGGGAGACTGCATTTGGCTCAAAATGATGTCCAGAGCTCAAACCTAGAGTGAGTTAAAGGGGTCAAGGCTGAGACATGTGGAACCCTGCTAAGAAGTGAGGGGGCACTATTTTAGGCAAACAGTTTGAATCACCCAGTAGGAGACACTCAGTGCCAGATCTTACTACAGGCCATTGTTCCCAGCTTGAGGGCACTTCCATCTTTCCCAAATACCACTGAAGATAGCTCCTGTTGTGGAACAAGAGATATCCTCATGGACTTCTGGGTACCTCTCTGTGTACCCATGTGCCCTTACCAACGTGGGGCATCTACAGAGCAGCAAAGGACTCCCTTGTTCTGCCTTTGCTTCCTTGCCTCTTCCTCATATAAGAGCTTTCCCACAACCTTGGCCGGATGAGGAAGGAAACTGGGTTTTGAGGTCCCTGCTGTAACTGGAGATTTCACCTGCATAGGACTTCCTGGTACTGTGGGAAAGATGGTGGCTCAGTGCTAAATTCTCCGAGCATGTGACTCCAGTTCCCTTACTCCAGGCTGTCATTATGACTGTGGACGCAACTGGATCTGTGCCTTCCAGAACAAAGCTGTTCCATGCAATCTGTAGCCCATAAATCCTTTCCCTGTAGAGTGAGAGGAAAACACCACACTACAAATGACACATGTTGTTTCTTGGTCTCAATGAAACATCGCTCTCTCTTGTACATAATTAATTGTTAATTGAAAGCATAATGAATTATAGCTGCCTATAATTAATTTAGCAAAAGACTTCAGTGAAATATGACTATGAGTCTTTCTCCAGACTTATCTTGTTTGAAAAAGCAGAGGGAGAGCTGTATGTGCACAAATTCTTTCATAGCCCAGTGTGGGCTAAGCATCACAGATTGGTGGGGTGTGGGGAAGGCGTAAAAGATTGCACAAGGAAAGGATGGCCTCCATGGGGACAGCATCTGTCACTGGAGCTCTCCATCTCTCTGGCAGAAGTTCCGTGGCTCAAGTCTGAAGGATGTTGTCCTGGAAAGGGGGAGAGAAATTGCCTCATGTCCTAGGTAGGTGTCTTTGACTGGGTTATTTTCCAATTAGGGGAAGGAGTGTTCTGTCAGAGCAAATTGGTCTGATCTCTTCAGGACATGAAATTGGCACAGGAGGAGAAATGATCTCCAGATCACAAACTATCTGAGCCTCTCCCCGTTTGGCCAGGTGATCTCAGGTCCTAGCACAGAAGGTCCTAATGACACTCCATGATGAATAGAGCTGACCCTGAAGGTCCCCAAATTTACCTTATAACATGCATAGTCTGCCACAAAGGCCTGGAAGGGATCATCTACAGTGCTTTCAAGACATCTGGGTCCAGGTACTTGACAGTCTCTTCTAGAAAGCCCTCTAGTAACCAAGAACTTTCTCCTCCATCGGCTTCAGTCAGCCTCAGAACTTCCTTCCAAACAGGGAGCTATGCCAAGACGTAGAGAGAGATTATTTTTCACCATATTTAAGCTATCAATATCATTTCCCTCTTTTGTTGCTTGCATGCTATGTTCTTAACTTAGGAAGCTTCTTCTGCGGTCAGTTCCATTCACAACCATTTCCTCCCTGCCCAGCCCGCATTCTCACTTGCTCCTCCTCTCCGCTCCGAGGCTCCTCCTCTCCATCTGGCCCTCACACACTCCTCTCTTTAATGCTAGCTGTTCTCCCAGAGCCTGTGCTCACCTTCATTGCAACACGTCTTCACTCCCATTTGCATAGCTTTTGCTCTCTCTATACATCCTTACAGTGCATTCTCATCTTCATTCCACCTTCAAGGCTCATGACCCCAGAAGCCTTTCTAACTCCACCATCTTCCTACACTCATGGTGTCCCCTTCCACCCCCCCCCCACCCCCGTCATCCTGATATCTACTTCTCCTTATCTCTGGTTTCTATAGAAAAATCACCCCTACACTCTCAGACTCCATCACATCACATCATCTGGAGAGATTTTTCCTTCTTATCCATCCCCCTGCACCCCTCTCCCGTGTGTGTGTGTGTGTGTGTGTGTGTACACGCGCACATGAGCGCACTTGCATATGGAGGCCAGATGTCAAAATTTGGTATATTCTTCCATTGCTTTTCACGCATTTTTTTTAGACAGGGTCTTTCCCTGATCTTCAAACTTAACAATTTGGCTGAAATTACAGATGTAAGTCACTGTGTCTGGCTTTAGATGAGTGCTAGGGACTCGAACTCAGGTTCACTTTATTGCCTGAGCCATCCACCCAGCCCCTAATTCTTCTCATCTTAATAGAGACAGAAACTCCCCACTCTTGTTAACTCAGAGTTTCCTCTACCTGTCTGTCTAAAGCTTGGCTTTAAAGTCTGTCTAAAGTCTGTCTAAAGTACTGGCTCACATCCTTTCTTCCAGGGAGACTATACAAGTCGACATCAGAACATCTGACTTTCCAGAATATCTGGAATTGTCCTGTGATATACAAACATTGATGGAAAATACCTTTGTCTCCCTCAGCTCCTATCTCACCAGGGAACTCTTGGGGTACAGGAGTGCATGACACCCTTTAGTATCACGACAGTCCTTACAACAGCTTTAGTGATGATACTTATTAGTGAAGAATGAATAAAGTTCCTTCATTTTGTCTTAATTTTTTAGAGGAACACATTTTGCCTTTGCCATCTCCCTAAGCAGAGAAGTTTTTCAATCATCAATATCATATTCAAATAGCCATAGGAATGATTATGTCCCTACCATGCAAAAGTCAATGCAGGGAGTATAGGCAAGAGGTATCTGAGCCTTTGAAATACAGAGTGATGACGAACAGCCTTGAGGACTTCTGGTTTAAATGATGGCTGGCAACAGCTCCCAGAGCAGCCTCTCTCAACCTTTCACTAAAATACAGATGAGAACACAGGGGAAACATGAATGTATAGCATGGTAAATGAAGTCATACGGACTTGTGCTAGACTCTGAAAAAAATAGACTCTCATTTTGATGTAGATAATACTCACTTGAGGAAATTCTACTAGGGCTTCCATCAAAGAGAGACTGGAGTTTAATATGAAAGAAAGAGCATTTTCTAAAATATGGGGTAAGGAATACCTTCTCCACCATTTGGTACTTGTTTCAGAGACCTGAATGTAATCAGAAAGCTGGGGAACAGTCCACAGGTTTTTCTACTCCAAATGGTCCTCTGTAAAATAGGCTGAACACTAACTGATCCACTGTTCCTGGATCTAGATAAGCATACTTAACATAAAGTAAAAACAAGCAAACTCTGAGCAAATATTGAAGCAAAACTGTAGGAATCAGATTTGAAATTAGGTATATATGAAGCAAGGGCTATCAATAAGTGCCAGGACTCTGCCTAAACAGGATATCAAAGTAGAATCCTATTCCGGTTTCTCCCACGGATACATCTATTATTCACTGTACAAGACTCTAAGTGGAATTAACCTACTAGTAGAAATACCAGATAAAATGTTAACACAGTCATCTGAAGTTCATGCTAGCCTAGACTAAGACAGAGGTCTTAGGATCAGGGACTGGAGAGATCACTCAGCAGTTAAGAGTACTGGTTACTTCCCTGGAGAACTCAGGTTCAACTCCCAGCCTTTGCATACTGGTTGACAACTGTCTGCTACTCCAGTTCCAGGGGTTCTGAAACTCTTTTTTTGGCTTCCATGAACATTGCATGCATATGGTACACAGACACACATGCAGGCTCAGCATCCAGATCATACAGAAGTGGTGTAATTCCCAGTATTCAGTGTCACTCATTTCAGACTGTGCTTCTGAGAATATAATATTTATGACATCCTCACATGCAATGAACCTCTACAGACTGTCTCCTCTTTCCATACAGAGTAGGATTTGCAAAATTTATCTTTTGTTACAACTCTGGGATAAAAGTTGCTGGCAGATTGAGGGGAATGATACTGTCATCACCCCAAAGTTTTTCTCTTTTTCACTCCATAAAATATAGAAGGGAAAAAGTATGAGAACAAGAATGTGTTCACTTAGTCCAGTCATGGTGACTGAGAGGGCTCACACACTGTTTTCTCTGTTCTCACCCACAATAGAATTTCTGTAGAGTTCTATAGGCAGTGAAAAAGAAAGGCTAAAAATCACCTGAAATCAGAAAAATCAACAGGTAAATTAACATGTAGAGGCTTGTCATTGAGGTCTTCATTAAAGTCTGTGGCCCCTCTCCAGCAATGTGATTGGCCTTGGATATGACTGAGAGATGTCCTATTAGTAAGTCTTGATACAGAAAGCAGATGCTGTTTTATAACCACAGAGAAGCATGGCGCCAGCGAATGAATCATGGAGCCTCGTGCCTTACACAGGAGACGGTCCTGTGTGGGATGATTTCTGCTCCTAGACAAACTGCACAGGATTCCCGAGATAGAAAGAAGGGAACATGAGTGACTATCTCCACTATCTGTTGAGACTTATCCATCCAAGCCCATAAAGACTGAACACCAGGGAGAAGCAGAAACTTTCTCCAAGAACTGATAAGAGGGCATCTGTGCCCAGGGTCCTTGAAAAGTCAAAAGTAATTTTGATCTTTTGGTCTCAATAATAAAACTTAAGTTTTCTTGTTACTGGAAATTTAACATTAGAAATGTCCAAACTGCTGAAAGTTTCAGGCTAAAAGTCTATACCTGGAAATGCTAGTTTCAATTATTCCTGTGCTTGAGAATCTTCCACGTTGAAATCTGGTCGCAGAGATGTTCACAACACCTGCTATATCACAGAGGTTAATATTAACGTTGTCTGCTGGTAGAAAAACTGAACAACAACTACAAAATAACCAGAGTGATTGAACTGCACAACATGATAAGGATGTGGATCTAAGAACCATTCTTCTTAAAAAGTGTATCCACCATTATGGGTTGGTTTAATACTACTTCCATGTAGCAGAATACGCTTGTAGGTTCTCCTTCTAGGGTCTATGACCTGTCCAGTCATAGATTCGTGGCCCAATAATGGTACCAGGCTTGGGTTTCATTGTGTGAAGCAAGCTTTAAATCTAGTCTGAAGCTGGTCCTACTACATCTGGGCCATTGTTGCACCAGTAGGCAAGCCTTGCCAGGCAGGTTGACATTTTAGCTCATAGGGTTCACATCTGTAATACAGATGATTACTTTTCTTCTTCAGTAGCATACATAACACCCTTCCAGCAGTATGAAAACTAATCAATAGGGAAAAGATGGTTAAATGATAATTTTTTAACTTAAAAAAAAAAATAGTTCACGGCAGTCCCGGTTGTCAGCACTGAAAAATGTTCTCTAGGCTTACCCTGATTCTGGCTGCCTCACTGAACACTGAGTAGCCCCTGGTTGGCCTAGCTGTCTCTAGGCCAGCTTTAAGGGAAGAGAATACCCTGGGTTTTAGGGTTTGTGCCCTCAGAACTACTTAACTTGTAACTTTATACTATTATAGTATTTCTCTGCCTATTATTTCATATTTCCCATCTATCACTACATGCTGTTATTCTAGGTGAACACAATCTATTTAATCGTTCTTTGCCTAGATGAATTCAGCTGAAAAGCACCGCCTGCACGGAAATGTAAAAGAAAAAAAAATATTTTGTGTTCTCTCTTTAGTCGTCTTGGGAGAGCAACTAAACTCAGAACCACTGGAAACCTGTGGAAGGAAAGAAACCCAGGCAACCCAAGTGGATTAAAGATATGACAAAATTAATTAAGGTTGTGTGGGTTGCAATTTACCAACCTGTCAAAATTTTCTTAAAGAATAATTTAAACTGTAGTTAGCAGAACCTGTAACTAGGTGTTAGAAATTCTATTTTTGGTTTTTGCCTTCTGCCTTTTAGGTGTTTTAATTAGTTACATGCTACTGTTTATTTGCTTTGCTTTTCCCAGGACATTTCAGCCACTTGGAGTGGAATCAGCAAATCCTAGGGATGTATTTGAGTTTATACTTCCTGTATATTCTGGTCAGCAGAATCCTGCCCCGACCCTTAAAGACATCCACTCCTGAATCCTGAAATCATTGAATCTGTTAGCCTGGTGACAAAGGGACTGTGCGGATGTAATTAGGATAAGGGGCTTGAGATTGAAATATTATCTAAGATTTTCTAGTTGGGCCAGATCTGATATCAGAAATTCTTAAAAATGAGATGCAAGAGAAGAAAAAAAACAAAGTTATGGCAGAAAGTTATAATGGTGAAGGACAGGTTGTTTTTAAATCAGGAGGAAATGAAGCCATCAGGAAAATGGGAATCTGAGTCTTAAAACAACCAGCAACCACATCTTACCCACAGCTGGATAAAAAGGAAACACATCTTTCTGTACTTGTATTATGTTGCGAAGTTAACGGAGTCTGTGAACACCTTTGTTTTGATCCAGGGAGACCTATGTCAAACCTATAGAACTGTGTACGTGGCTAGATACATGCGATTTGTCACAATAATAGTAGAAAACTAATTCAGGAGGACAAGCTAAGGTGGTTTGAAAATTTATTTAGAGCCTCACTAGAATGTCAACAAATGACACATCAGAGTCCATGTTGAATTCTGTATTTCTCTTCTGTTTGTCCTACACACTGACCCTGGAGGACGTAGAGGTTTTAGTGATTAGAAACTAAAATTAAATAAAAATTCTGAGATCCTTATCAAACCTGAGAAAAGGAAGTGCACGTCAGCTACTAATGCCAACTGACTGATAAAACACCACTGCTTTTACCTTCGTTTGTATTTCCTTACCCTCCAGCATAACATAAGGGCAGAGAGTGGATCCGTGCAGAGGTACTACCCTGGATAGCACCACCAAGCCTCTTAACCTCCATCAGAATTCGAAATAAATGCCTGTAACAAGTACACCATGATGCTGAAGAAAGAGAAAGGAGCCATTTTTTAAGCAAGTTGTACAGAGATCCTGGTGGGCTGGGGGGCCTCAGTTACACAACTTTCGGGATAATCCTGGAAAACTTGGAGTCTTGGGTACATTGTACTGCCAAGGAATCAAAGCTTTTGCAAATTAAGGACCTTTGCAAGGGCAACATAGACAATAAAATCTGCCTGACTCCAAAGTAGTCCATTGTAAAAGTGAAAGAGACAGTGTGTCTTCAACTAACCAAATAAAATGGTCCTTAAAGGACATCTCAGAATTTTAAAGATTATATTTCTTTATTTGTAGACAGGTATGTGCCGAGCCATGTATCTGAAGGTCAGAAGACAATTTGTGGGAATCGGTCCTCTCATTGCACCACGTAGGTCCTGGAAGTCAGACTGAGGTCATCAAGCTTAGGAGCAGGGGCTTCTCCCTGCTGAACTATCACACAAGCTCCCAATAAAACATCTTCTGCAACTAGACTGAATGTTCCTTTTATTCGCCTGTTCTTGAAACAGATTGTCTCTTTTTGAAATCTTTATTTATTTATTTATTACAAAACACAATTGCCCGTAGAGACAACACAAACTTTTTTTGAGAATACATCTTGTCAAGTACAAGAAATAAACTGCTTAGGGCCAAAATGTTCAGTAACCTTGCATTTCTAGCATTTGCCTATCTTTTCTAAACCTAAATAAAAGCTCACTGTTGCCCTGCTTGGTTGGAGTTTCTTGGAATGAACCACCTTTGGGGAGCTGGAAATCTACCCACCACGCAGACTGGTGTCTCACTGGCTTCACTACTGTTATAAATGGGTGACACTGCAATATCACAAGTTCTTCATTCTCACACTCATTATTTTAAGTATGTAATCTTTCCAATTTCAAAATGAGGAAAATAAATTTCAGAAAGGACAAGGCTTTTACCAAAGTCAATGGACTAACAAAGGGTCAAGCCAAAACTTTGAACCTTGCAAGTCTGAACCAAACACTATGTCTACACGGCAGACCATAATGAATCCAGCTGACTCAAGTCTCTGAACTAGCAGTTTCAACCGCTGTCATTTGCATCTGTGGTGCTTACACCAAGAGTCAGCCATCATGTGATGTCCTTCTTGAAATAATAAGACAGTCACAGCTTATTCTTAACATACCTTCTCTGTGTGTGTGTGTGTGTGTGTGTGTGTGTGTGTGTGTGTGTGTGTATAGTAAGATGTGTGGGGCCTTACAACCTTGAGATTTCTATGGATAACTATAGAAAAGAAAAGAAAACAAGTGAAATAACCTATTAAGATTGTGTGGATCAACTTCCATAGACAAAAGCATTCAGATAAACTGATGCAAGCTTTATAATATTATCTGGGCTTCCCCATTACATACGGCAAGTATTTTAGACTTTCTTTTAATATAAGAGAAATAATCTGTGATTGTATAAACCATGTAACATTTTGTTTCCAGAACCAAGAATCCTTCCTGACAACTACTAAGATCTGTTAATTGATACACTGTGGTTTTTTGGCCAACCAGTATCTTATTTCCATAATGTCAGTTGGTGGTTTAGTACATTTTATTTTTATGATTTGCTTGCACCATTCACTCTGGGTACAGAGCCAATTCATTCACCAAACTATTCAGCATGCATCAGTGGACACCCAGCAGTGGCTTTTCAGCCTCTGTAGATTTTAGACAGAGAGGCCAATTATTTCATGTTAATTTTGTTATGTTTGCCCGTTAATATTTTAATAAGAAAAACAAAGGATTGAGTATGTATCCCAGGAGTAGAGTATTTGCTTAGAATGTTCAAGGCCCTGAGTTCTAGCCCCAGCATTTCAAAATAAATATAGAAATAAAAGTAAATAAATAATAACAATCTATGGGGATGTAGCTGGATTTGGACAGGAGACCAAAATCCCTAAACAACAATCCTTTAGCAGAGGAAAGAGAGAGGAAGCTACCATGTAAGCGAAAGAATGGATTCATTTAGAAAGTGAAGTAACCCACCCAGAGAACAGCTACCACCATGGAGAACAAGCTGCCTATGATTTTAGAAATCAGAGTCTTCTCAAGTACATTGATTTGCTCATCCAACAGTTTAACATCAGTATCAACTCCAATTCCAGAAGACTGTTGTCTTTTGTCAACAGGCATTAACTTGACCTCATGTCTCAAGGGTCACCTAAATGAAGCATTCAAACATCCATTTCTGAAGAACACGGGATACTTAAACAATCTAAACAACCAGAACCATTACTCACTCTGTGTTAGTAATTTTATAATGATATTCCAAATAGGAAAAGATTCATGGCATTAATCTAAGTTCTGATCTTCTTGAAATGAGTGTTTATCATAAGGCAGTCATATGTTAATGGAAGCTTGGAGAATACAGTCTACTTATACGGTCCACGTGGATTGGAAGGGTTGCCATATCCAAGGAAATCACCAACATTGGTTGAATTAAGCACAGTTTGAAGTGTATTCATGTTTATTTGGTTTTTTTTTTTCCTGTATGGTACCCTTGGCTTGTCCTAGCAGTTTAGGAAATAAATCTTCATTATATCTACCAAAGATCAGACACCCATCTGTCAGTTCATTACAGCGATTGTAGCAAAAACATTTGGAAAGGGTGGTTTAATGAAAAATAATTCTTGGCTAAAAAAAAAAATATCAGAGACCCAGAGTAGATGACATCTTGGAAAACACCAGTGTTGGAAAGAACTCAGAACCCTGCCAGAGAGGAAACCAACCTCCAAGTCCCCATACAGTCAGTAACATTGTTACAGACGCTGGGAAAGCGTGCACAGTAGCCATGTGCTGTGGAACAACAGTCAGAGATGCAGACACAGCCTTTGAGGTACGTTGACAACAACCATCAGTGAGTGGAAGGCAAGGGGGAGAGAGAGACAGACCAGGTCAAGCACTGGAAAACACTGGCCGGAACTGAAGTCCTACCGTCTCTAAGAAGCTAACTTGCTGAGGATAGTTGTCTGGATGTAAATAAAGTCCCCTGTTCTCAAAATAAGAAGAAATCACTATTTGTATCCTCGGGATCCAGTGTTTTCTGATAAATAACACCAGGATTTTCTTTGGTGAAATGACTTTTCTACTCTGTCTGGTCCAAGGATGGGCATATAACAGAAATACACACAATTAGGATAGTAAAGTCCCCTGGACAAAAATTACTCCCCTTGTGGGAAGATAAAGCCTGAACAGGACCCTGTTCATGGAAAGACTCAAAGTAAATAAAAATTAAAACGTCCAGATTCTACCATCGGTGCCAGAAATGGGAAAATGGCTGAGGAGAGCTTCTACTGTGTGTATTTCAGCAGAATAAAAAACAACCATGGAACTTGAGAATCTCTTGTAGTCAGAAGTCACAGATGAGTCCTGAAAAACGGATGCACAGAGGGTTCCTGACACAGCTGATGCTGACCAAGGACATTACCTGGATTATGTTGTGCCCTTCAGCCACACCCTACAGCCACACAGTGAAGATTTAAACACATGGTAAAATTATATAAACTCCACGTGTTAAAAGAAGGATGAGGAAGGATTGCAGTGTTAACTAGGGATTTTGTATCTCAGATAATAACGAATTAGTACATTCTAAACTAAAAGAGGTTATGAATTATCATAAAGTGGCATTATCCATAGACAACAGGATGGAGCTGTTCAAGTGCTGTCCACAGGGGACGGACGGGGTCTGAGCATAAAGGCCAAAGCAGTTTGGAGTATCTGCTGACCTCAGGCATGTTCCTATTAACATGAGCTCATAATGTGATTACTGATCCCATTTCTAATTCAGTGTCCCCTCTGTAAGACCTTCTGGCATGGACACTAGAAAATTTGAGTTCATTACCTTTTGATATAGTCTCTGCCTCTGAATGAAATCCTGTTCTTTTCAGGTAACTGTCATAAACCTTGCCCTGGATATTGTGATCAAAAATCCAACTTCCTCTAGGTTTTGGAGCATATATGCATCACCACGTGGACCCTTAACCACTGTTTTCAGGAGCATGGTATCTGAATCTTGTATAAGATCTTCATTTATTACTCTTTTGGTTTATTACAGCAGCTTCTCACTATGCTGCTCTGTTGTTTTGTTTTTTAAATTTTTCTTCTCTCATACAACTTACAGAATTCATCCCAGCCCCCTCCAAGCCCCCTCCCCCCATACATCTCTTTCTCTCTCCTTAGACATCCTCGGGAGTGTACCTGCATAAGACTAGACAGCACCAGCCTGGGATGGAGAATAGCAAAGACTGACTTTAACTGGAGACATGCAGGAAATACTTGGAGGTGTTTTGCCAGGGCCAGACATGATAGAAAAAGAAAAACAGATAATAAAACGTAACAATCCTCCTCTAACATAATGTTTTGTTTATCATGCTTTTCCTCCAAGGAGTGCAGACACCTTGCCCAAGAGAACATGCTGCTGTCTCTGATAAACTGTCAGAACTCTCCCTTACAATACTCAGAAAGCCAGGACTCTTTGTTTCTACGGAAACCTCAGCTTTACACGAACCACCTGATAGATAGTACAGCAATCTGCAGAAACAAACAACACCTGACCCAGAAATGGGAGACAGCGAGGGGGAAACAACAACAACAAAGCAGTCCTGCTTGAGCTTGAAAGAGAAATTAGAAACATACCCTTTGGTTCCTAGACTTTAGAAGAGAACCATGTTGAGGACAGTCAAGAGAGAGATCCTCTTAGTGGAAATGAATGTCTTCTCTTGCCTTGTGCATGTTTCACGCATTTCTAAGCTAGTATCCTGACACCTCTATTCTTCTTTGCACAGGCCCTTCTCATGCCATTCCTTACCCATTAGAACAGAAAGCCAGAGACTTTTTGAATGTCATCTACAGAATAATACCAGCCCTACCTATTCATGGGCCCTATAGCTAACTCAGCTGAAATCATTCATTCCTCCAACCACTGCCTCCAACTTCCTGGAGCAGCTTCCTTGTCCAACCTCCATGCTGCTATACCTAAGATCCTATTGTCAGAAACTGTCTTTCAAGTGATGCTTTATAGAGTCACTCTGACCCAGAAACCCAGTCCCCAGGGCTAGCAGCAGTGTTTCCTACCACCTTAGTCAGCTCGGCTGCTTGGTTCAGTACCAGCCTCGTATTGACCCTAAGTCTATATTCACCCTATTGTGCCAGTCAGGGAAACTACCTCCAACCCATTCTGAGTCATTCTTCATCACTGTCATAAAACTACCTTTACTCCTGCTGCCATTTAGATTAATTCTATGCATCTTGCATAAAAGGCTAGTTTCTTACTGTATACTCTTTCCTGGAGCCGTCAATACACTGAAGAGGAATCAGAGTTCGCCTCCAACAAAGAACAAGCATTTCTCAGAGGAACAGAAAGTTTACAGAACGTCAAAACATCAAAGGCAAAGGCTCACATTGAAAACTCTTGAGGATGAATGAAAGTTTCTTGCTGGATACGATTCCACTGGGTGGTAACAACTTCTAGAAAAAAGAGTACGATGAAGAAATTAAGTGCCAGCCTCCCTATTTGCTATCAGTCCTCACATACAGCAAAAGGAGCTTTTCTTGGACCTTAAGATAGTAGATAGCATGTGGCTAAATTTCCCAAAGAGCTTATATTGGGCTCTACCCTCAGGGTTTCTAGTTCAATGATCTTGGTGGGAACTGACAATTTGCATTTATGACAAGGTTCCATGGAGTCCTGGTACTATTAGTCCAGGAACTATGTATGGAGAATTGCTCTGCAGAGATTTGGCATTTCAACAAAATATCATTGCTCCGTTAAGGAGCAAAGGAAGCTTAAGGAAGGAGAAGCTGTAGGTTCAGGGTAAACGATATAGAACCCTCTAAGAAAGAGATGAATGTATCCTTAATGCCTCTAAGTGAGAAAGAAGTCCAGAAGAGGCATGTGAAAGTGTTCTAGACACTATAGCAATGGTCTCTGATGGTCTAGATAATATTAGTTCTAGGGAAAACGAGGTTGATGTTTTTCCAAGAACAGACAGTGAGTCCATACGATTTATATAACTAGTATTTTGAAATCCATAAAGCATAATATATAGAATAATAGTGGAAGTCCAATGCAGTCAAACAGATAAAAATGGAGACACTTTTCTTGCCCTGCCATCTGCATAGAACTTTCCAGATCTACGAAGGCTAGCTTAGCTCCAGGATAATTTCCATACCCTATGTCCAAAGGGTGCTATATCTTTAGAAATCTTACCTGGCTGTGAATCCTGCAAGCTACATTCATTACTTTCAAGGCAAATTGTGCCCTCTAGTTCAATAACAGCATAACTGTTATGGGCATAACCAACTACTTTCTGATTGGATTTGAGGCCTGTTCCACAGGAATGAACTAATGCCTGGCACTGTAAATCTGGTGAAGAGCCTTTAGATGGGGAGAAAGCTATTACTATTGTTTTGTTAAATGGCCATGTTATTAAAATGCCTTCTAAACAGTATTTACACACATAGGTTAGTGCTGCACTCAGCCTTCATAGACAACACTGCTGGGGAATGAGAGGGAACAGAGGTGAATTGACTAAAATTCATTATGTAAATTTATGCATCTGTCAAACAATTTTTTTAAGAGAAGGAAACACTGATGCTCCAAGTTCCACTGCCATTTTCAAGTGATCAGGAACTCCAATTGCTCTCACACATGTTTGATTATTTGAAAGATGAGATTAGCCCAGGTTAGTGAAATACATTTTCATGGAGCACCTGCAAGGTCCTGGGCCAGATGCTGTTGACACAGATGAAAGCAATCCATTCCTACCCTCAGCTGTGTGCTGTCTGCTTACTCTAATAGGGTGCTTCTTCAGCCCCAGGACTCAGAGTCCACTGTAAAGTGCTATAGTTAATGGCATGAGCTGCAGTGTCAGAATGAACAGGTGTAAGCCCTGACTTTACAGCTTGCTGGCTGTGTGTGTCTGATGGATTTGATTGTAATTTTCCCTTTAAAACGAGGATAATAACTCTCCTCCTTAACAAGCTATTAAAGAATCAATGAAGAAATGATTCCGCAGTGCTGAGCATGAAGACTGACACAAAGCAAGCAAACTCTGTTCTTTCTTGAATTCTGGGCTCCAGGCTACACACCCAAGATTGCTATCTCATACAGGAAATAGAGAAGCTGCTGAGTCCCAAGTTCCCACCCAACTGTGCCCTAAAACCTTACTTGAGTAAGGCTACTAATATGCTACAGTTTTCCACTGTTGAGTCTGCACGGCTGTCTGCAGCATCATTATGTCTAGCTGTTGCTTTGAGACTTGTGCACTGTTTCTTCCCTGTTCATCTTGGATACTGGTCTTAATCTCTCTCTCCTCCCTAAAATTCCATCTCATTTTTCTACTTGATCATGTCCTGTGTAATTACCACCTATGCCATGCTACTTCTATTTTTCCTTTATCTTTAGATGGTCCCAACCCCTTGACCCTGGAAATGAATTGTGATTCGCTCATTCCACATGTGAACTTCCATCTGGCTCTTCTTCGAATTGAATATATCCCCAGACATTGGGAGCCACTTGTTCTAACTAAGCCTCAGAATAAAATCTGACTGAAGAATGCTCTTGGCTCTGGGTCAGATGAAGAGGGAAATTCAGGTAATGAGCTCAAGGAAGACCAGAGAACACTTTGCTAGAATTCTTAGATTGAGTTGGTTTCTTATCTTCAGTCCCCAGTCTGGCACACCTAATGCCACACCTAAAGCCTCCTTTCTAGATGTGATTGGTCTGTCTTCCCAAGGTGTCCAAGTTGAAAATAAAGTGTGTATTTTAAAATACGATGATAGATAGTAACAGTACCAGATACTTAGGCAGATCCAAGATGGATACCATCCCTAGGATGTGGCCTTACTAAGAAACATTTGATCTGGTGGAGATCAGCATCCTGAAGAAGTAAGAGAAATCAACTTCTTTGGGAATGGAGACTTATTATAAGTATCCTCCATACAGAGCCTGCATGCAAAGGGCCTTTGAAAGAAAGTAGAGGTCTTTTGTGAAAAAAGAACAGACTTTGACAGACTCACAGATGACTGAGAGGGGGTTCTTTCTTAGATGATTCTGTAGAGAATCATCTAAGATGCACAGAGATTTAAATGTCAAAGAGCAAGATTTAAAATCACAACATCTAGGATCAGGTCACTGCAAAAGATGATGACGAACTCCCAAGAGACATTAGCGTGTGAGGATACATTACTTTTCTGATGGTATCGCCAAAGAACTGAGGATATTAACAAACGAGCTACGAACTTTGGCTTGAGGATATTAAAAATGCAACTACTTTTTATTGAGGTCAGGGATTTCGATAGAGAAATAACTGTGGAAGATGTTTTGGGTTCAGTTTTAAGAATCTTAATTTTCACGACATGGTAAATGGGACAGAGATTTGCAGTGAGGCAGCTAGATGCCATGTTCAAATCTGCAGTTCGGGAAAGGAATCAGAATTGGAGATAAGATGTCTTTGTTTTCAGGCAGTAAACAGTGTTTAAAACCATGGGCTGGTTTTAAATACATGAGTTCTGGCAGTGTCACCGAGGAATGCATTGACGGAATATACCACACTCCAGCATTCAGAGGCTTAAAAGACTGCGTTGTGATGTGCTAAAACATCAACACAAATGCCTGAGGTGTAAGAGCAGAGCTATCTGGTGGGTCCAGAAATAGTGGGTTCAGAAACCACAGTTCCTTTGGGTCAGGAGGGAGGGCACTTTTGACTGCTGACACAGAGCACCAGATGACAGTTAACATTGTTCTCAGAGGTCCAAGACAACTAAATCATGCTGGGCCATTAAGAATAATAATTAGGATACAAAGACATGAAGTCTAAGTGAAGTCTAAGTCTCATCGTCTCAGGTCTCTTACACACCCTGAAAATGTATTGAGATTTTCATTAGAAGGATTATATACATCAATATTTAACATTGGAAATTAAAAGAAGAAAATGTGAAAGACACGAATAAACACACTACCCAGATCTTAGGTAGCCATTGATAAAATGGTCCATTGCTCATTGTGTAGCCTCTGAAAGACTTCACTGTACACCTAGAAAAGAATAAACATAAAAAATTAAAATAACCTCTAAGCTTGTAATGATGGCACATAGCTGTGTCCACAGCATTCACAGGGCTGAGACAGACAGGTATTGAATTTGAAAACAACTAAGCGAAGCCCTATATTTAAAGAAAAAAGAAAAGAACATACAAGCAGCTCTATTGTGAAAAGCAGCAATGTCTTTGACTTGGAAGACTTATAGAATGGTCTAAAAGAGAGCCAAGGATGCCTAGAGCTCTCATTGCTCACTGCTCATCCAAACCGTGCTGACAGTGCAAGTCAAATGAAGGGTATGTAAGAAATACACTACGAAGAGTGTAGCTATTAGAGTGATGTTTGAGAAATCTGCTCATCATAATGCTCAGGTCTGGAAGATAGCTATGAGGTGGGGTTGTTTGGTGAGCTCCAGCAGTGATTTTCAAAGTGAAATTTGTAATTTGTTACAGTGTGGATAATGTAATGTATTATGTGGCAGCTCCATTTTTAAAAGTAAAATAGGCTAGAGTAGAAATACCTTTTTATATGTGTATAAATGTGTAATACGTACATGCATCCGTATGCATCATAAATATGTGCAAATATATCACAAATACAATGAATAGTGAATCAAGTTGTAAACTATAGCTTGTGGCAAGCCAAGTTTGAAAACACCTGGGGTAGGAGACACAGGAAGAAACTACCTCCCAACTGGTGTCCTTATTTTTAGCCTTGCCCTCTGTTCCAGAATGTTTTTTTCCAAAAGGTTAATCTCAATATGACAACCTTTCATTGACAACGTTTCAGTGGCCTCCTCACCTTACTATAGGATGAAAATCTGAACACCTTAGCACAGCAACAGGAGACTCCAGGTGATCTGAACGCCACCTGCTCTTTAAGTCTTGACTCTTGGCACTTCCCCCTATTTTCAAGCCATAGAGAGTATGTATGAGTCTGTAAGTAGGCCTTGAGTTTTATTGTGTCTCTACTGGTTCATGCCATCTTATATCACTTTCTTTGTCTTCCACACTTAAATCTTCCACACTTAAACCAACTCAAGTACCATGAGTCCGCTCCACAGAGGACCTTCACCGAGCCTTCCTCTTGAGTACAGGAGCACACCTTTAACAATAAACCTTCATTATCAACTTAATTGGATTGATAGAGTCTTAGGATATTAGTGAGACTCACCTCTGGGAGTGCTTGTGTGGGTATTTTCAGAGAAGACTAAATCATGAGGGCTCTGACCCCATGAATGGTTTGCTACCTCGATGGATTCAAATTCTCAAAAGCTTTCTGGGAGGCTATGGGATCCCTTCCTGGTTCGAGGAACTAAGCCGCTTAGAATTGGTGTTTAGAGGCTGAATCTTGTCCTCCCCTTCTGCTACAGCTACACCCTACTACCGTTTGCCATGGTGTAAGCTGTCCCGTGTGCCACCCTTGACATGATGACTGAACCTTGAAAGCCATGAGCAAAATAAATTGTTCCTCTTTGAAGTTGTTTGTGTTGGATGATTTCATCACAATAAGGCAGTCTTATCAACACTAGCCATTTCTATCTAGGCAAGGCCTATAACTATGGAATTTGATGGAAGGAAATGCGTGCTGACTCTAAGCCAAGTTTCCAAGACATTCTAAATCATTCTCTAGTCTTATTTTCTTTTTCAAATCACTAAATGGAACTCTCTGGACCCCAGCAGATCTCAGGACTAGGACAACAAGATTTGTATAAACCTCAAATGAATGAAGTTGTTAGAGATTTGAGCTGTGTGCTTTCCTCTAGCTGACAGGGTAGGTTGGAGCCCTTCCCATTAGTATTCTCCTTGGTTTCCAGGAAGAAGACTGTGAGATAAGAATGCTTATCAGTTTTAAGTTGGAGTTTCGGGTTCCATTATTTAGAACAAGGTCCAGAGACACAAGCGGTCCCAGAGGTGGCGGTGGAAGCAGCAGGGGCACATGTTCCTGTGGGTGTAGAGTAACAGTGAGGCACATGCTCTTTGCTGGGCCACGAAGAGTTCACATCCTGTCTACAGACACAGAAAAAACAAATACAACAATGAGCTGGCAGCGATTGGGGATTTCAGCACTGAAGTGACATTCTGTGCCTCAAAGGTTCAGAGATGCACCTGGATGCCATCTTGAGGATAAACTGCGGTGGTGTGGGAGGGTAGAAAAGGAATGGTGAATGATTAAGAAGGGACAATTCTATAGGCAGTGGGTCAGCCAGAATGATCTTTTGATGGGGACTTGGTCCAAGGGGATGTGGATTTGGTGGACAGTTAGAAGTTGGAGTTTACAGGGTTTCCTAGCTTCTGTGTTTACCTGATTGTCATACGTCATCGTTCCATTTCATTTAGCCATCCTCCCAAATATCAGCCTCCTGGAGAATTCCCCAGACATTCATTTGAAGCAATTCTCCCATGCTTTTTATCTTGGTTTTTGCTCTTCATAGTCTTAAGCACCTGAAATCACATTACACGTGTGTTGCTTGACCTGCTCATTGCTCATTGCTCATCTCTTCAGACAGACTTCCCTCTTCAGGAGGAAATGGACTGGTCTGTCTTTGTCCTCACTCTGTCACTAGAGCCTAGACTAGCTCCTGAAGTCAGGACATTTGTTTTGTGAGTGAACAAACAGATACAATCAACATTGTTGGAGTGATGAATCTTGTTCCTAATACGTCAAGCTGTAAACTCAAGGTTTCGCACCACCACAAATTTGCTGCAATTCATGTTTCTTTCTATGGTGAAGCAATGAAGGAGCTTGGCCTGAAGTTTGGCCCCAATTTGGCCCTTATGCCTAGGGCCTAAGTCTCATTGGAGAGGTCTGCCCTCACACACTTTCATATTTTCTTTCCCACATCCATCTTATATAACAGCGATCAGTAGATTTTGTTTCAGTCTAGAGGCTGGTAACCTAGAGACATCACAACTGGAAAACACATTATAATCTCTGCGTAATCCTCTTCTTATGGTCTGTTGAAGTGTCACCTAAGTGTTTAGTACTCCAGCATTCTAGGTACTAGGACTCTCGCAGGCGAGACTTACTGATTCTAAAGGACTCGTTAGCACTGGCTTCAGCTTCCTACGGAGTGCGAGGATACTATGCACCATCTCTTTCTGACATCCTTTATGACAAATTAGTGACACTGAGTGGATGGATGTGTCAAGATCCACAAACGTCCTTAAAAATGGGGGAACAGAGCAAGAAATGACTGCTATTGTCGAGAGGTTTAGCTGCAGAGGGCAGGAAGGAAGATAGTTTGAACCATTAAGATCTTTGAAATTAACCATCTAGGTCATTGTGCACCTTGCTCTCAGTAGCTCCCAAATCCTCTGGAACACCCTGCTAATGATAACTAATGCAGATTGAATCTAGTCACAGACTTTTCACATCAGGAGCAAGAAATGCTTTAAAATGTACCAAATTGCAGGTACTGATATGGCTGGTACAGTTTTGGATCTTACTAAACCCACAGAGTAAGGCACCTCCATAATATCAGTTCCATAGATTTAAAAAGTAACCAGTTCAGGAGCCTAGCCAAAGAGCACGGCCAAGTAACACGCCAGCACCTGACCATTGCTATTTAAAGGAGCAGCAGGCTGACAACTATTCCAGACTATTTTTGGCTTTATCTGTTTTATAAACCAGTCCTCCAGGCTTAGTTAAGTTTTGGGGAATTTGCCTAGCATGTGCAAGGTTCTGGGTTCAATCCCAGAACAATGAAATATAAAAACCAAGTGAAAAAATTACTCAAAGCAAGATGAAAATCCATCTATTAAAAAGGGGTGCACACTGGGCCTCCTCACTCCGTGTTTTGGTTGGTTGTGGTTTTCTGTGAAGGTCTTCCTCCAATGCAATGGGAAGTGTCCTCAATGAGATGAGGACCACACTTTACTTGTGGGTCTAAAGACAAACACTTAAGCTATAGTTTTGGATTGTGTTGTTATGGGTAGTTATGGATTATGGGCAGTTTTATAGGTTCTTCTTCAAGATCAATGACTTCACTATCCCTGGGTAGCTGGCTAAATTTCCAGTACCAGGCATGTTTTCCCTCTTGTTGAGTGGGTCTTAGGTCTAACTGGAAAGCTGTTGATTACTGCCAAGGTACAAGGCATTTTTTTCCATTTAAAATTTTCTAGACTACCCCAAGGAAGAGCATACCAAATGGTTATCCAATAACTAGTGGTCAGCCCTGAAAACTTATACAAACAAGTAACATTGTTCAGAATGGGCTGCATTTATGTGTTTAGGAATACACACACTGGGAATGGAGAGATGGCTCAGAATGCATCTCTTAAAGCACATGGGTTAAGACGCTGGCTGCTCTTCCAGAGGTCCTGAGTTCAATTCCCAGTAACCACATGGTGGCTTGCAAACAACTGTAATGGGATCAGATGCCCTCTTCTGATATGTAGGTGTATATGCAGATAGGACACTTATATATGTAAAATACATAAAATAAAATTTAAGAAGAGATAGGAAAAAATAAAGCCAAAAAAGAAAAAAGAAAGAAAACACACACACACACACACATGTAACAAGAAGTAATGGAAAAATAGGCCATGAATTTGAAAAAGAATAAGGAGGGTACGAGGGAGGGTTTAAAGGAAGGAAAGGGATGTGGGAAATGATGTATTTTACATACATCATTTTATGCATATTATACACATATGCAAATACATATGTACATTATACATCTTATGCATATATAATAAAATGAGATGTGATTATAATCTCAAAAAACAAAAGAAATATTTTTTTAAATCTTCCTTTCTGAAGAAGCATTTAATGACGTTCTCTGGCATTGATCCATTCAGCAATATGCTCTCCGTCGGGTCTCTAGAGTTTATGTGTCCTGAGAAACAGAAAGTGTGCGCCTGTTGATAAACAGCTCCCATTCCTCCCTCTGATTCTTACCAAATCAAAGAAAACATACAGAAAGGACAAAACAAAGGAGTAGAATACAACTGTCACTACCGCTCAGTAGGTTTAGCTCCTTGATAGTTATAAAGGTTCATAGGTCCATGCTTATATATACATCAAATACGGGCAGTCTGCATAGTCACCTGCACTGCAATAACCTTGTGTTTAGAAAACAAGGGCATTGCAACCATTAACAAAAATGAAAAATAAAGGAAGAAGGAAAAAAGAAAGAGGGAAAGAAAGAAGCTTGGGTGAGTTAATTTGTTCAGGGAGAACTGTATGTCACCTTTATCAGGTGCAGGGTGGCTAGTGCTAGTGATGGCAACCCAGATTCCAGAGCAGGTGAGCACGGGCAGACAGCTGAGCACACAGCCTACAGGCGAGCAGAGGGCAGGCAGGTGAGCACTCGGCAGGCAGAGGAACATGAAGCAGACAGATGAGCATGTGGCATGGGTGCCCTTGTGTCCAGCCTCACAGAGCTCAGCGCATCGGCTGCCCCTGCATCCCATCTCTGCTGATTTTGCACAGTGCCACAACTCAAAGTCAGAGGAAGCGATTTAAAGGGAACTCGTTTTGTTATGGTTTACATTTATTTTAATTAAAAAGGTAACATAAGATGAAAGCCACCTCCATGCAACTGCTGTGGCAGACAGTTCTCCAGACACCTGTCTTGCTCGATTTTCCTGGCTGTGAACATCGTAATGACCTCAGATTTTTAGTCCTTTGTTTTCATTGAATATTATGCTATAATCCTCTAAGAATCCTCAGAATATCATCCTACATTTTTGAAGGGGACATCAAGTCACAGCCATTTAACTTTTACCCTTCTGATTCAGGGTGGTAAGTTCGTCTTCCTCTTACAGAAGTGTCGGCTTTCATCATACGTACTTAGTAGAATACAGTATTTACAATGCACCATTCACCTTTCAAGTATGTGTTCACTTGTTTGACGCACAATTTAGGTTCCATCACTAATACACACATGAAGTAACTGAGGCACGAAGAAGCTGTATCACTTACCAAGGCCACTAGGTAGCTGAGAGGGAAACTTGACTCTGAATTTAACAGCAATAAGCCGCCACTCCCCTCCCCTTTGGCAGCAGACCTGTCTGCGGAGACATGCCTTCTGTTGTTGTTTTGATTTGTTTTTTTTATGAAAAATACCGCCTTAGGGAAAAGTCATAGGGTCTGAAATTGTTGTGTCAAAAAATATGATTTTCTTTATGTCTCATATAAATACTCTCCCACAATGGTGTGCAAAAGATTTCCTTCCATTTCCGACTTCACCAGTAATGAATAATTATGCCGATAGGATCATGAACTGGCCAACTTCCAGCTCCATTATCATAAATTTTCATTTCACTTCTTTAATGGCTACAAGATGATGTGTATGGGTACCTTTCATGAGCAATTATTTACAAACTAAAAAAGACAGGCACGTCCCAATCAATTCTGTACTAACCGATATGCACTTTCATTTGTTGGTACTCTCTTTAAAGACGGATTTATTTGTTTATGTGTATATGTATGATCCTGTGTGGATATATGAGATGTGAGCCCTCGGAGACCACAGAAGGCCATTGGATCCCCTAAAACTGAAGTTACAGGCAGTTGTGGGCCGCCATGTAGGTGCTGGGAACTGAACCTGAGTTCTCTGCAAGAGCAGGAAGTATTTTTACCTGATGAGTCATATCCTCAGCTCTGCTTTTTCCAGACACACTGAAATACTGTGCCCTTGAGAGCATTTATACACTATGACAAGTTTTTGTTTATTATCTTTTATCTTTACCTTAACATGTAAGATCTGATAGAATCATTTCCTAAACGGGTATTCCTTCTTATCTGAATATTACCACATTCCATTAAGCAGAGGTTTTAGAATTTACATACCTATTTATATATCTTTACTCTACTGATTCCAGCATGAAATAGCGCAACAGCTTTAAAATAGATGAAATGGTTGTTTTTGATACTAAGAGCCTTTTAAAGCCAGGAATGTTATTGACTGCAATTCCATCACTCAGAAAGCTGAAGCAAGAAGATCAAGAGTTCAAGGCCACCCTGGGCAACTTAGTGTGAACTCAGCTCAACACGTAGAACAAAACTTTTCTTTATAAACATAGGGATAATATTATACCTGTAATTTGGTAACTGACAGGGAGAAATAAAGTAAATAAAACCACCAGAGTAGACTTGTCACCTGTGAGTATAAAGAACGGAGAGGGTTTCATTGGGCTTCCTTAGTTTTTGGGTTTCTTTGTGTTTGTTAGTTTTATATTTTACAGCTATTGTTAAAGATTGGAGGCTGTAGAGTCCATTGAGATTGAAAAAGGAAACTCTTCCATGTATCAGTATGATACTTTGAAGACTCTATACTGATAAAATAAATTTATGGTAAGATATTTAACAAAACAAAAGATGAAAACTTCTTAAGTCACTGTGATCACAACCATGCAAAATATCTTTTATAGACATATATAGCTATTTTTTATTCATCTGTAAAACCTTGCCTGATATTTGAAGTAGACGCTAGCAGTCCTTGATCTGACTGCTTTACATTTTGTAGGAACTTGTGTCATCAGCAAACCATGAGCTCGGGTTACTTTATTTTCAATATCCATTTTTTGCTTTTTTTCATGGCTGAGAATAAGAATTTCCAAAACAATATTAATAACTATCAGATGTTGTGGGTCGTTCTCCGGCCAGTAATTCTAGAAGGGATTTTGAGATTGCTCCCCATAACCTTTAACCCTTACACTTTCTGGGCCCTTCAGTCAGCAGTAGCATATTGTTTTTTGAGAAACTAGTTGCATCATGAAGACATTCGTGAGGACTCTGCATGACAAAAGTGTAAGTTCTAAAGGTCCCAGACTCTAACATGTATATCATAAAACAAAACAAACGATAAAACCAGAAAACCCGAACACTGATGGAAAAACCCTTCTTGTCCTTGTCTCCAGTCACAGTCTCCAGCCTGAGGAACAAAAGAAGGAGGTCTGGCCCTGAGAAGGAATTGACCCTTAGAATAATGACAGAGGTGGTGGTGATTGCCATGGGTAAATTGGCCAGAGTTGATGGGGATGAGATACCCACTGAAGCTCTGCCTTCTCTGCTCCAGGCCAACCATTCCTCCTCCTACGGGCCTCTGCACAACCAGGCTCCTATGTGAGTTGGTGTAGATACAGCCTCAGGTACTTCCTGGGAAATACTGGGTACTTGGTGGAACTGGGTATTGGGAACCCAATACCCAGTTGGTGAGGCCAAATCTCTGTGGGAGACAAATAATTAGCACAAGTATTAAGACTTCAGTCCTTTAAGTTGTTCCTTGAGTTAGATGATTAAGGAGCCAAATTCTAGTGGTAGAAGTTGTTGGTCCGGGTGTTTCTGGGGAAACTGCGATTCCCTCTTTTGTATTCTTGGTCATTAATAAATTCAGAAACAGACTTGGAAGGAATCTCAATGACAGTTTTTTGTTTGTTTGCTTGGGGTATGTGTGCATGTCTCTCTCTCTCCCACTCTCTGTCTCTCTCTGTCTCTGTCTCTCTCTCTTTCTCTTTCTGTGTGTGTGTGTGTTTGAGAGAAAAACAGCAGGAAAGGCAAGTTGAAAATCTCTGCAGCTAGATGGAGAAGAAGAAAAATAAAAGCCCTGCCTTCTGAGTTAAAGCTCAAGAAAGCACGTAGCTTCACCAAGAGACAGCTGGAAGACAAACAACCTCACTGTAGAAAAGGGAGGGAAAACTTCAGAACCGAGTGGGAAAAAAAATACAGAGTGTCTGGGGAATCACGCCCAGCCTTTGGCCAGTATCCAAGAGAAAAAGACAGAAAAGAAGGAGAAGGATAAGTTCCAGTTTTCTGAGTAACTCAGCGAAGCGGGCAGGCTCTGCAGGGCTGCAGGTATGAGAGAGGTCTGTAAGTGACAGGGGAGAAGGGATTTCTTAGGTAAACAATACAGTATCTCATGGAGAAGATAATTACCCCTCTCAGTTCTTTAGAATGTCCTCCAGTGAGTCCGCTTTCCTGGGGGTGGACTCTTGGCCAGGTGTTTGCCAAACCTGAATAGATTAACTCCTAAAAGGGAAAAGAATTGTACATAATCTCAATTTGGGGAGCAAATGACAAATGTCATGTCTCCCTCGGGGCCAGTGCGTCTCCATTCTTTTGATCAGAAGACTAAAGAAGGGTATTCAGGACACTTTCCTCTACAGTGTTACCAGGGAAATGGGAGAGGAGAGCCATCTTCGATCTTCCCCAAGGTTGTTAATTTCTGCAATATTAAAACCCTCTAAAGTTGAAACACTAAAATCACTTAGAAAGGACACCAGTGACCAGTACAACCAAATACCGGCATCTCTATCCTCCATCAACAAGACAAATGACATTTTTCTGGATTGTGACCACAGACAGGCGTGGAGGCCTGTCCCTAATGACTGCCCCGTTTCTATCTCCTATCCTCATCGATGGGTGAGAAAAATAGGTCATTGCCAGTTTCGTGTTCCTTCCTCTGGGTCCTTGAGTTGACACCAGCATCGGAAACAGGCTACAGGTCCTCAAGAACATCTGCAAAGAGAAGGCGCTGTGTATTTTACGTCCAAGTTCCTCTAGAGTGATTTCGGAAATCTGCTCACTGGAATCAGGAAGTCCTTCGTAGGAGCTGTACTCTCTGGAGATAAAAGGCATCCCCATCACCTGATTGGATAGGATTGAGCCCTGGGATAGAATGAAAAAGAGCATCTCTTAGTGGCTGCCATACCCAGGCAGCATCCGGCTGCGACCTGCTATATCAACAGGTAAGTCATTAGGTCCATGTTCTCTATCATCATGTACATGTACATGTACACATGCATATCATGTACACACAGTGGCCAGGACAGTGTGGGGGCAGGGAGGCCCCACTGTGAAAATCTGGGCACAGTGCTTCATCAGAATCTTTTCCACACCAGCTCCAAACAAGCTGCCCTTTATTTGCTGAGACTTTCAATGGATGCAGGTGGTGAAGGATTAATGGTGAATAATTTTATTTATTATTCTTAGCTCATGGCCCTCTTGCAAGGCTGCAGTGGCTCTCTGGCTGCCCAGGCCTCAGAGAGGACTATGGGTGTAGGTTGTGGGTAGGTCTGTGGTTTGGGGTTTGTTCTACTTTCATTGTGAACTGAACCGCCAACCACCCCTTCATCCCAGGAGTTTCCTATTGATTTATGCGGGCTGCGAGACAACAGATCCAGGCAGCTAGCGAATGCAAAGGCAACCATACTAATGCCAGGCCTGGGATGTTTCTGTCATAGGGAGCAGAGCTCAGAATGCAGACCTGGCAGGCTTCCAATTAAGTATTCGAAGATTATTAGTTGACTCCTTTGTAAGAGTTTGGAGGGGTGTGTGCTCCCCACCTTGCTAGAATTGTTCTGTCCTGGGGAGTGCTGATTATGGGGCCCCTTAAGACCTTGCAGGGCAGCTCCTCCTCTGGCCAACCCTCTCTTCTGACTTCCAGGGCACTTTTTACATTTGCCACTGCCAGGACTATAAATTTTCTTCACGGCCTGCATAATTTTCTCCAACAAATGAACCCAAATTAGAGAGAGAGAGAGAGACAGAGAGAAAGAGAGAGACAGAGAGACAGAGAGAAAGAGAGAGACAGAGAGACAGAGAGAGAAAGGAAAAAAGAGAATTGTGTCATTTTACTTTCCTGGGCATTTTACTGTGCTGTTTCTTCATTCAGGATTACACACACACACACACACACACACACACACACACACACACACACACTGATGACCTTCAGGATCCACCAGGACAGGGACCAATCACCTGTCTTGTTATTATATCAGTCACTTTGCCAATATCTGACCAAAACAAACCCAAAACTTAAAAGAAAATGATTATTTATTTATTTTCTCTTTTTAAATAAATACTTTTCATTTATTCTTTGAGAATTCCACACATGCATACAATGTATTTCAACCATATTCACCCCTACCCTTTTCCTCCAACTAGAGAGTATTTTAGTTTTCTGTGTCGTCCATGGTCACATGGCCTCATGCATCTAGGCAGAGCGTCACAATACAGGGACTGTGTGGAGGCTCCTTTCCACTTCCTGATGGACAATAACATGGACTAAAATTCTCATAAAGCAGCCATGCTTGCAATGGACATTCTACAAATGGCTTCTTAAAGAACTTCAGTGATTCCGGAGAGACTGCAACGTCACTGTTCCAAAGACAAATTCTCTTGGTCTGTCTGTAGCTGCCTACACAGCCATTTATTGCCTGCCTCCGTGTGACGTAACACTTTGAGGCTAGTGGGTAAATCTTCTGGAATGCATGAATAAACCCTTCAGCCCCACCCGTTCAGAAGCTAGGAATGTTATTAAATGGCATCTGCAGGAGGCCTGGAGCAGAACTTCCTGCACTTCACTCTAAGCTGCCTAGCTGATAAACCCACTGATGAGATTTGAAAACCACATCGGCTCCTGACTTTCTTTGTCCCGTTACCATAATAAACTGCTACGCATCGGAACCTGAATTTGAGGTAACTGAGGTGTTCCTTGGCCCTGGCCACTCATATTTAACTCCAGAATACACTGTCATCTTTCCCTTTGAGCAAAAGCTGTCTTTTACAACATCCGTAGAGACAGGAATGGACAGGAAAAAACACATCCCCAAGAGACATTCACCCATTACTGACTTCCTCTAATTGGATGCCAACTTTGAAAGTTTTCACCTCACAAAACAGTGCCACTGGCTGGGACCAAGTACAAGCTGCAAGAGCCTATGGTAAAAATTTTAAATTCAAACCATAACAAGTGGCCATTGTGGGTTCTGTCCAGACTCCTTGCACGGTGCTTGGTCTATGGGAACCAGCACACCTTTCTTTTAACTATTATAGCAAACATGATTGTAGAGTTAACATGCTTTCCCCAGTGGAACCACTAGCACAAAGGAAGTGGTCTTCACATGCTGTAAGCAGAAGTATCTGTCCAATCAAAGTGCTGTTAAATGCCAAAGTGTCAATTTCAGAATCACAATCCTGCTAGAGTAGGGACTGAACTGAAATATCAACAAGATGACAGCTGGAAGCCTGTCTTAAATCAGGCTTCATCTAACGAACACAGCATGTACGGGGTAGCGGGTTGGAAAGGAAGCCCATGACCTACGAATAGGAGAGGCAGAAATAAAAAGGGTGACCGGACATGCTTGGGGTTCTCTCTCCCATGCTTTAGCTCATCCTTCCCCTGGGAGTGCTTCCCTTTCCTTAAGAAACTACCTCCATGTCTATTTCAAACCACATGTCTAGTCCTTTGCCCTGGGACAGAACAGTCTAGATTTGAGTGTCCACTGAACTCGGGGTAGCTCAGCACTCCTAAGCATCCATTCCCGGACACTGCTTGTTTCTGTTCATGGCTAAATAAAATACGTGACATTTTTTTTCTTCTATCTTTCCTCCTGCCCCTTGGCAGCTGCCAGGAATGATCAGTTTGCCTTATATTGTTGTTGGTTCTCTCTACCACTAATAAGTTCCTGGGATTCCTTCTGAGTCTGTTTTTTAAATTATCTTGTTTCTAAGTCTAATGACCCCCCAACAGAATCTGTTTCCCCAGTAATATAATGACTTGCCTGAACTTAGCCAGTTACCTGACTTCTCCTGTCAAGATTGTCCCCAAGATCTTTCAGTTCTGCAGTTACTGCATTTGAAGTGCTTATCTTAATTGTACGGTGCATAAAGTAGTTGGTGCTTAAAATGTTGTCATGTATTAAAAATGGAGATCTGCATAGCTAAGTTGGTGGGATACATGATGAATGACAGAGACTTGGAGAAACGATGTCGCTGTCTTCTTCCCAAGGGGAATGGTGCCTTTTAAACATCAAAAAGTCTGTGTTTGAATCCATTCAAAACAGCAGGACCACAAGCATCCCGACTCTAAGTTGACACTGATAATGCAAAATGGCTGTAACTAATAAAGGAACTCCAGCACAATGTTTCAACTATTAGGTAGCTATTTAGACATCGACAGGTTTAGAGGTCACGGGGGATGAGCTGAGCCTCTCATAATCAGCTTAGGACCCCACTCCTTGTGTTTGGGGTGTTACAATAACTTTTTAAATGTTTATTATCACTCTGTGTGTGCACGAGGTGGGGGTTGGATTTGTATACGGAAGCTTGCATATGGGATTCAGAGGACAGCCATGGGGCATATCTTTACTTGGGTTCTGGGGCTCCAACTCAGGTAGTCAGACTTGCACAGCTACGTCCTTTGACTGCTGAGCCATCTCCCTGCTGTGCCAACCCCGGCTCTGTACTAATTTTAAGAAAGGGAAAAATTGGCAAGATTCTCCTCCACAGAATTTGAAATAGCATGTGCAAGGGGGGAGGAAGCGTCACAAAGGTCCTTCCTTAAGATTAAACAATCGTAATAAAAGTAAGAAAGGGAAGCAGACAGACACAGCGGAGCTTTGTGGAGACCCATTAAAGGAAGGGCATTTTCTCTTAAGGAAGCATGGTTATTTTAGGCATCAACTTCTCTTTTTAAATTTTTCTTTCTCTAAACCTACTATGGGTCCTTAAATCTACTATGTTACATGATGCTTTGGTCCAAGCATTGGATCTGCATTGTAACTCTAGCCCTGGGTAAAGACATGGTATTGTAAATTGCTCAAATTGTTACGATAATACAAAAAACATATCACTGTCTTCTTCCTCTAGAGATAGTCTAAATGAGCCTGTCAGTCTTCTACACAGGACAACATCCCCTTGAAAAGCTGTCTCAGAAACTTCGAGAAACGTGATACTCCTGGAGACATGCTAAGAAGATGATGGAATAACTACTCCTTAGTGAGATACGTACTCATACACCCCAGGAGCCCTCCCTCAATACAATCACTTAGAGGTCTTCTCTGCAAGCCTGTTGGTTTTCTGAGTTCTGTGTCAGAAAACATGACTGTTTCCTTTTCCCTCCTGGTATCACCCTTTCAGACACTGCCAAAACTCCCCTCAGTCTCTTGCCTTGACATTCTGTGCAGTCATGCCATCCAGAGATCCTTCTCCCAGAATTGCTCCCAGAAGCTCGTGGGAGAGCCTGTCTGTTTACCGATTGGTTTGTTTGCTTGCTTGTTTCATCTCCGACTCAGAAAGCAGAGTATCCCTTCTTTGTCACACCCCTGTTCAGGCAGCTGCCTAGTTCTCTGCCTTGCCTGCCTGTTGTTCTGTCTCTCAAACTCCAATAAAATTGTCCTTGAGTTTCTTTCTGAGTGTGTCTTAAAATTCTTCTATCTGTGAAACTATGAGCCTACAAAGGGGACCTTGTGTTCCTTGATAACAAAACATTTTGATCACTGCCATGAAATTTTACACCTCAACTCATAAAAGTGAAGCAAAACTTTCATAGAGTGTAACAGGCACATCGCTCACTGTGTTTTCTGGCATCTTCTTTGCAATCTGTTCCATTCCCTTCTATTTCATTTTCCATTCTATTTTTCAAAGGAACGTCAGTTGTAAATCTTACAGTGGTTTATACCTGTATCCCCTGGGACTGGGCTCCCCACAGTCCATCGATCTCTGCGCTGTATGTAGTGGTGGTGTTCTGTGATGGTCTCCATTTGCTGTAAAGAGAAGTCTCTTTGCTGAGGGAGGGTAGGTACACTAATCTATGGGTATACAGGAAAGGTTTGGAATGTAGTAAGGAATTATGACGATCTTGCAAAGTAGTGGAATAGATTCTTCCCTAAAGTCTATGACCTCCCTAGTATCAGGAAGCTGATTAGATTTCCAGTGCCCAGCACGATTTCCCTGCTCTTGGGTAGGTCTCCAGTACAATTAAATAGTTGTTGGTTAAAATTGACATGTGAGGGCAGTAGCATACTGCACCTTTATGTATATCTTGTCGTTGTCGTGGTTCCTGGGTGCTGCAGCTGGGTAGGACTATGTAATTGCTTCCCTCCCTTGACGCCTTGCACAGTATTTTCTGGTACCATGGGAGGTAAGACACAGGGAAAGGCTTGCAGATCTGGCTGAGCTCAAGTCATCCGAGTGTTGTGTTCAGAATGCATGGTGTCTTCAGCAAGAGGCACACACACCCTTAACCCCTGAAAGGCAAGTGAGGTCTGCGATGATAGACTTGTTGTTTGAAGGGTAACTTGGCTACCCTGACCAGTCTGTTACTATTGGTGTTTTGTTAGTCTGTGGTTCTTGTGGGGAGCATCACCAGTCTAAGCAGCTTAATCTGTGTGTGTGTGTGTGTGTGTGTGTGTGTCTGTCTGTCTGTGCCTATCTGTCTGCGTATGTGTGGGGATAATGTATGTATGTATACAAATACACTTATGTGTATTACGTATAACTTTAGGTAACTATAAAATAATATGACTCCTTGAAGCTTTACATCATACTCCTGCATCTATTGCCCAGGAAACATTGCAGAACTGGAGGCAGAAACATTGTAAGAGCTAGAATACCAGGGAGTCTGCTGTGGAACAGTCCCCGCTTGAAACGGCTGTGTAAATAAGAGCAGAAAAATGGCAATATCAACCGGCGTATTAACATGGAAGGGAGAGATTTTTGCAGAGTCCCACCCTAGATAAAGAACTACAGGAAACTGATATTTTCTGTGAGAAGAATTAGTCTTTTCCAGGTATGACCCCACTTGCTGGTTGTATATTGCAGAGTGGTCAATCCTGCAATCATATACACACAAATAACAAAAAACAGCCTTCGGAAGGTTGGATTTATAAGTGTGTGTGTGTGTGTGTGTGTGTGTGTGTGTGTGTGTAAGAACATTAATCAAAGGAAGAGGGCTATAAACCTGAAAATGGAGGGACATGAAAGGAGATCAGAGGCACCTGGGAAGGGCTGGAGGGAGGAAAGACATTGAAGAAAAGTGATGCAGTTCTATTTCAGTTCTAAAGTGGTCTATCCTTGGGTCAAACAAGGATCAGTCACCTGATCTTACCCACATTCTGTGATTTCTTGGGATTTCTTTATTTTTAATTAATCCTTCACTTTTACTAAACACTGATTCTTTTCTCACACAGTATAATCTGAATACAGTTTCCCCTCCCTCTACACCCAGTTTCCCCCATCTCTTCTCTCATCTGTCTCTTTCTTTCTGCATACTCTCTGGCTATGGGTCTCTGTATTTGTTTCCATCTGCTATAGGAGGAAGCCTCTCTGATATTGGCTGAGTAAGGCACTGGTCTATTGGAATAGCAAAGTATCACTATGACTCATTTTATTGTTACTTTGTAAAAACTGTTTTAGACTAGTAGCATTTGGTTTGACCCTAGGTTTCTGGACTATCTAGTCTCCGGTTCTTGGTCAACCAAGCCGTGTCAAGTATGAGCTCCATCTCATGGAGTAGGCCTTAAGTCAATTCGGACTTTGGTTGGTTACTCCCACAGTGACCTATTGTCTTGGTAGCAGTGTGGGTTGTTTGGTGATTTCCATGGGGCCCTTTTGGCCAAACTCGATCAAATAAAACACTGTCCCAGTACTGGAAGCGTCATTTGGTGACAAATGATGGCGAGTAAGTGTTCTTTCTCCCTCATTATTTGCAGACCTCATTAGGGTTGCCTTCGTATATTGCAGAAGTTTCCACTGTACTAGGTTCCCACACAGCCTCTCAAACACCCCTCGATCCTAGCAGTCTACTCTCTCAATCCCTCCCTCAATCTCCTCTCCTCTCCCCCTCCTCATCTGATCCTCTTGTTCTCCCCACTCTCTGCTCCAGTCCCATTTACCCATAAAATCTACTCTATTTCCCCCTCCAAGAAAAATCCATGTGTTCTCTCAGCCCCCTTCATCTGTGCCTAACCTCTCTGGGTCTATAAATTACAGCCTGTGGCTTCATTACCATTTTAATGGTTAATATTCAGATATAAATAAATACATAACATTTTTATCAATCTGGGTCTGGCTTACCTCACTCGGGATGAGATGATTTTTTTTTCTAGTTTCATCATTTGCCTGCAAATTTCATGATGTCATTTTTTTTTAAAGAGATGAGTAATGCTCCATTGTGTAAATGGACTACTTTTATGTATCCGTTCTTCTGTTGAGAGATGTTTCCAATTTCAGGCTATTAGAAATAAAGCAGCAATGAACATGGTTTGGCAAGTGTCCCTGTAGTAGGATGAAGCGTCCTTTGTGTATAAGCCCAATAGTGGTATGGCTAGATTTTCAGATCAAGTCCTAAGTTTCTGAGAAACTGCCATTCCAATTTCCATAGTGGCCTTACAAATTTACACACTCCTGCCGACAATGGAGGAGAGTTCTCCTTGCTCCACACCCTCATCAGTATAAACTGTCAATTGTATTGTTCATCTTAGACATGCTGACGGGTGTAAGATCTCAAAGTAGTTTCGATTTGCATTTCCCTGATGGCTATGGACATTGAACATTTAAGTGTTTAGCAGCCATTTGACTTTCCTCTGAAAATTATGTTTAGATCTGTGCTCCATTTTTTTAAAAATTAGATTTGGCTTGTGGATGTCTAGTTTCTTAGTTCTTTATATATCTTGGATATTAGCCCTCTATTAGATGTGGAGTTGGTGAAAATCTTTTCCCATTCTTCAGGCTGTCATTTTGTCCTATTGATGGTACCTTTTGCCTTACAGAAGCATTTCAGTTTCATGCAGTAACAATAATTGTTGATCTTAGTGCTTGTGCTAAAGGTATTCCTTTCAGAAAGTCTTTCCCTGTGCTAGTGAGTTCAAGGCTATTCCCCACTTTCTCGTCTATCGGGTTCAGTATATTTGATTTTATGTTGTGGTTTTTGATATACTTGAAGTTGAGTTTTGTGCAGGGTGAAAATGTATGGTTCTATTTTCTTTTTTGTCTACATGCAGCTACCCAGTTTGACCAGCACCATTTGTTGAAGATACTATCTCTTCTCCAGTGTGAATTTCTGGCTTATTCATCAAAAATAAGATATTCATAGATGTGTAGGTTTATGTCTGGGTCTTCAATTTGATTATATTGATCAAATGTTTGTTTTTATGCCAATCCATGCTGTTTTTATTACTATAGCTTTGTAGTATAACTTGAGATCAGGGATGGTGAGGTCTTCAGTAGGTCTTTTATTATTTGTGGTTGTTTTAGCTCTCCTGGGGTTTTTGTGTTTCCATAAGAAATTGAGAATTGTCCTTTCAAGATCTATGAAGAATTGGGTTGGAATTTGGATGGCGATTACACTGAAACTGTAGCTTGCTTTTGGTAGATGGCTATTTTTACCATGTGACCCTACCAATCCATGTGCATGGGAGATCTTTACATCTTCTGATATTTTTCAATTTCTTTCTTCATATAATTGAAAATTTTAATCATACAAGTCTCTCATTTGATTGGTTAGAGTTACCCCAAGATATTTTACATTCTTTGAGGCTGTTGTAGAAGGTGTTGTTTCCCTGATTTCTTTCTCAGCCCCTTTGTATATAGAAGAGTGACTGATTTTTGCGAATTAATTTTGTACCCACCTACTTTGCTGAAAGTGTTCATCAGCTGTAGGAGTTCCCAGCTGAATTTTAGGATCACTTATATATACTATTATATCATCTGCAAAAAACATATTTTGACTTCTTTCTTTCCAATTTGTATCCCCTTGATCTCCTTCAATTGTCTTTTTTCTCTAGCTGATACTTTAAATACTCTATTGAATAAGTGTGGAGAGAGTGACCAACTTTATCTTGTTCCCTATTTTAATGAAATTGTCTGAATTTCCCTCTATTTAAGTAGATGTTGGCTACGGGCTTTCTGTAAACTGCCTTTATTATGTGTAGGTATGTCCCTTGTATCCCTAATCTCTCCAGGACTTTTATCATAAAAGTGTGTTATCAAAGGCCTTTTCTGCATCTAAAGACAAGATCATGTAGTTTGTCTTCAGTTTTTTTTCTCTGATGGATTACATTTACTGATTTTTGTACGTTAAACTATTCTTGAGTCTCTGGGATAAAGCCTAGTTTGTCATGGTGAATGATCTTTTTGATGTATTCTTGGATTCTGTTTGCAAATATTTTATTGAGTATTTTTGCATCTATGTTCATAAGGGAACTTGGTCTGTAATTTTCTTTTTTGTTGTTGGGTCTTTGTGTGGTTTTGGCATCAGGATAACTATAGCCTCATAGAATGAATTGGTCAACGTTCCTTCCATTCTATTCTGTGAAATAATTTGAGAAAAATTGCAGTTAACTCTTCTTTGATAATCTGGTAGAATTCTGCACTGAAACAACCTGGATCTGGGCTTTTTTGATTAGGAGACATTTAATGGTTGCTTCTATTTCACTAGGGGTTGTAGGTCTGTTTGAATTGCTTATATGTTCTTGTTTTAACTTTGCTAAGTGGTATCTATTGAGGAAATTGTTCCATTTCTTTTAGATTTTTCAATTTTGTAGAGTACAGGTTTTTACAGTATATCCTGCTGACTCATTGAATTTCCCCTGTATCTCTTGTTATATTCCCTTATTTGTTTCTGATTTTGTTTATTTAAATATTCTTTCTCTATCTTTTAGTTAGTTTAGATAAACATTTTTCAATCTTTGTTTATTTTACTCAAAGAACCAACTCTGTTTCATTGATTCTTTGTATTATTCTCTGTTTCTATTTTATTGATTTAAGCTCTGAGTTTGATTATTTCTTGCCATCTACTCTTTTTGGTATGATTTCTTCTTTGTGTTCTAGAGATTTCAGGTATTCCATTTAAATTGCTATTATGGAAGCTCTCCAAGTTTTTTGATGAAGGCTCTTTATGCTATGAACTTGTCTCTGAGAACTGCTTTCATTAATGTCCCATTGGGTATGACGTGTTTTCATTTTCATTCAATTCTAGAGAGTGTTTAATTTCTGCCTTTATTTTTGTCTTGACCTATTTTTAATTCAGTACATTGTTTTTCAGTTTCCATGAGTTTCTGTTGTTGTTGATATTCACCTTTAATTTGTGGTGGTTTTTTAGGATGCAGGGAGTTATTACAATTTTCTTGTATCTGTTGAGACTTGCTTTGTGGCTGAGTATGTGGTTAATTTTAGAAGTTCCTGAGGTTCAGAGAACAATGTATATTCTTTTATGTTCAGGTAAAATGTTCCATAAATATCTGTTATGTTCATTTGGTTTATAACTTCTGTTAACTCTAGCATTTCTATGTTTAGCTTCTGTCTAGATGGCCTGTCTATTGGGGAAATGAGGTAGTGAAGTCTCTCCCACTATCAGTTTGTGAGTGTGAATATGTGATTTAAGCTATAATAGTGCTTGTTTTGCTTTTTTTTTTTTTTAACAAATGTGATGTGTGTGCCCTTGTGTTTGGGGCATAGATGTTAAGAACTGAAGTATCATCATAATGGATTTTAACTTTGATGTTTACGCAGTGTCTCCTATCTCTTCTAATTAGTTTTGTTTTAAAGTCTATTTTGCTATATGTTAAGAATGCTACAGCAGCTGTTTTAGGTCCAGTTGCTTGAAATAGCATTTTCCAACTCTTTACTCCAAGGTAATGTCTCTTTGACACTGAGGTGTGTTTCTTGGATGCAGCAAAAGGATAGGTCCTGTTTTCACATCCATTCTGTTAGTTCATGTCTTTTTATTGGGTAATTGAGACCATCGATATTGAGAAATATCAATGACCAAGGACTGGTAATTCCTTTTATTTTGTTGCTGCTGCTGCTGCTGGTGGCAGCCACAGTGGTTGTGGTGGTGTGTTATCATTCCTTTGATTTTTGTGGTCTAGAATGATTTATTACCCCATGTTTTCGTCACTGTAGTTAACCTTGTTATGTTGGAGTTTTTCTTCTAGCACCCCATGGGGGACTAGATTTGTGGATAAATAGTATGTAAATTTGGTTTTTATCGTGGAATTTTCTTCATCTATGGTGATGGAGAGTTTTGCTGCGTATAGCAATCCATGATGACATTTCTAGCCTTTTAGAGTCTGCAGCACATCTGTCCATGTCCTTTTGGGGATTAGAGTCTCCATTGAGACAAGTCAAGTGTAATTATAATAGGTCTGCCTTTATATGTTAGTTGGTCTTTTTCCTTGAAGCTTTTAATATTCTTTCTTTGTTCTGTATGTTTAGGTTATTATATTATTATTATTATTATTATTATTATTATTATTACATAGTAAAGGGACTTTCTTTTCTGGCCCAATCTATTTGATATTCTGTATGCTTATTGTGTATCTATGGGCATTTCCTTCTTAAAGTTAGGAAAGTTTTCTTCTACAATTTTGTTGAAAATATTTTCTGGTCCTTCGAACTGGGTTTCTTTTCCTTTCTCTATTTCTATTACTGTTAGATTTGATCTTTTCATAATGTGACAGACATTCTGCATGTTTTGTGTCAGGAAATCTTTAGACTTAACATTTTCTTTGATAGCTATATTCATTTTTGCTATCATATCTTCAAAGTCCAAGAGTCTGTGTTCCATCTCTTATACTCTGTTGGTGAAGCTTGCCTCTGTAGTTCCTGTTCAAATTCCCTAATTGATCATTTCCAGAATTCACCCAGTTTGGGATTTCTTCACCAATTTTCCTTCCATCTACATGTCCTGAACCGTTTCATTGACTTTCTTGCACTGTTAGTGCTTTCCTGGATTTCTTTAAGAGATTTACAGTTCCTTTATCATCTTAATACAAGCTGTTTTAAGGTCTTTTTCTTGGGTTTCAGTTATAGTACCCGGTGTGGTAGGGTTTCTGGGCTCCAGTGGATACGTTATGACCTGGCCATTATTTAATTGCTATTGTGTTTCTATGCTGATGTCTAAGCATCTGGGTTTGGGATGATTATAGGTCTGGGTGATTATCTCTGTTGGGATAGTGCTTTGTCCTTGGCTTCTGCTTCCTCCCTGGACTTTAGGAGAATGTGGTGGCTCTGTGATATCTGGCAGGAAATTTACTATGGATCTCTTTCCATGGTCTGTTCAGCTAGTGTGTTCACAGGGAACGTCTGCTGGTGTTGGAGTCTGGGATTATGGGGTATGTTTTGGGAAGGAAGGCAGAAGGAAAAGATCTTGCAATCCATTAGGGAAGGGGTCAGAGAGGAAAGGAAGACCTCAGCAGGTTTTTTTTGCTACAGAGCTGGGGATGAAACTGAGGGTGTTGGATATGGAGGTACCGAAGAATAGCGAGGATCCACTATCAGTATACTTGTTTCCATAGACTTTGTAGAATTTCATCATAGGGAAAGGCTGGAGGAAATCTATATAACAGCTATATAGTAACAATATGTCACTAGTCTTAAATTAGCTTTAAAAAACGTAAATTAAAAATAGCATCGGTTATAAGTAACAAATTGATATTATTATGCATTAGTTAGTTTAATAGTGTTGATGGAGAATTGATCAATCCCCCAAGATAGTTCTGTACAAAGTAAACATCTTTATTCATGGCAACCAAGGACAAACAGTTTCTAAATTACTGCATCGATAATAAAATTAAAGGTATTGTATTGTAAAAACCTTAGAAAGAGAAACATAGAATTCATAAAAATCAACTGTAAAATTAAACAAATTGATAACTCTGGAGATTTCAGAGTTGAATGTAGTCCATATAATTTTCATTATTTGCTCAATGCAAGGATTGAATTTTATTATTCTCATAAAACATGTTGGTTTTAGAAGAACTTGATGGAATAATGCCAAGGTTCATCAGGGCCAATTAAACAAGGATGATGCCTAGTGAATACTCTATGCAGAGAAATGAGGCAGAAATGACACCTGTGCTGGAGCCATGGTATGTAGCTTACAGCACCAACTGGTATATTTTCAGGAATTTTGTGATCTGCTTGAGGTCTCACTGAGAGCTTGGCATTAAGGGGAGTCTTAATTCCTCTTGGGTGTCCATACAGAAAGAAAATTTTTGGAAAACTACCTCATACTGATTATGAGAATATTCAGAAGAATGAGTGGTACTTGAAATATTTTGATAGTTCAGCTATTTACTTGAAGCACGTTGTGATTATTTCCATCATGGAGAAGAGACTGCTGTGGATACTTTAGCCTGTAACCATGACAATGGAAAAAGCAAATCTATACAGCGGTAGATAGGTCTACGGTAAGGGAGCTGTGAACATTCCCTCTTAGAAGTAGGAAAGTCACTAGACCCTTACCTGAGACTCCACCCACAACTTCATGCTGTCTCCCAGTTACAAGAAGGTCAAATGAGGACAGGATTCCAATGGTGTAGACTTAGTGAATGGGTGATAACCCAGGCTAACGTGGAACATTTAGGCTATGCAGCTGCTTTTGGAGTCGTCCATACTCCTATAAGTAAAGTCTCACTCATAGGTCTCTGAGCTAATAAACCAATAAACTAATTCATTCACTGTGGTGGTTAATGTTAGTTATCAGGTTGATAAGATTTAGAATATGTATAGAAGCAAACCTCTTAATGTATCTGCGAAGGGGTTTCTAGGTTAAGTTAATTGAGGTGGTAAGACCCACCCTAACTGTAGGCAGTACCATTCCATGAGCTGAGGTCTGGGGCTGAATGAAAAGAGGAAAGGTGAGCTGAGCACCTACCTCTCTCTGCTTCCTGACTGTAAATACAATGTGACTAGCCACCTCAAGCTCTTACTCCCGTGACTTGCCCACCAAAATGAACTGATCCTTCAAACTGTTAGCCAAAATAAACCCACCCTTTAGTTGTTTTAGTCAGATATCTTGTGCCAGCAATTCTCAGCCTTGGATTTAAGCATTTATTTCCTGTCCTATCTGGAGTGAATAAACATATATTCACATCTCCTCTGGAAAAAACCCTCAGAGCATGCTGAATGGCAGAACTGCTTACCACACTTAAAATTTATGTGATAACTGTGAACCTTATGTTTGCGAGTAGAAAGACATTTTATATTTCAAGTTAATAGAAGACATAAGAAGAAATGTAAGATACTGCATAACACTTATATTCTATATTTGTCTCTATGTTAATAACTTCACTCAGAATTACAAATCATGTGAATTAACAAAGAATTGTATTAACAAATCTACAATTAAAATGTAAACTTAGAAAAATGTATGCGAGAAATAGCAAACAAAATCCTTCTCTCTCTAAGATAAAAAAGCACTCTAAAAATAACTGAGCTTTGAAATCACTCAAATTCCAGGAGAAAAATAAATAAAAAAAAAAACCATCAGCAGAGAATTCACATGATCTCACTGCTATTCACGTAAGACGTCTGAACTCATAAATGCAGATTAGCCTTCACAATCTCCATACTGTACACTTCTGAAATGTACCATTTGTAAATGTACAAATTGACACCAGGAGACCAAACTGTTCAGATTCCTCCCTATTGACCTCTTACCATTAACCTACTTACCTAATGACCTCTCCTGACATTCCTTCACAATCCGTGATCCCCGGTGGTATTAGTTCCCCTGACTTCCCCTGGTTCCGTTTCCAACAACTTCATTCATACAGCTGTACAAGGATGACTGACTTACTGAATACTGTTACTCATTTTCCGTTCTCCTTATTTATTCAGATCACTCTTCAATCAATCCAGTTCCATTCAGAAGGTCCCCAAATACCAAATCATTGTCTTGTGACAACACTTTTTTTCAAGTACTCTAGTGGAAATTATATCATTATCCTTTCTTCTTCTTATTCAAAGCCCTCACAATACATGTGCTTTGTCTCTGTCATGGCATCCCATTCCCTGACAGCCCCACCATCTCCTGGTCTCCTTCCTCTATCACCCTATGCATCCAACTTGGATTCTACAGACATACCTCTCAGGCAATTTTTAAACTCTCTGACTTTAGATGAACCATGCTATTGCTGTTTCTATGCCTAAGTGTATGCAAGCAAGAGTGATAAAAATCACCTAGTAGGTAAATTCCTCATAACCTACCACCACTTCCTGAAGACCCAACTGTGTCTTCTTTGTCAGCTTTTCAATATCTTCTTAATAATTCTCAAATATCTAGGTGATCTAGCCCTACTCAGTCAACCATCTTGCTTCAATCTTGATGAAAATAATTTACATTCACATAGGGTAACCTCACACACACCAAGTTCCCAAGTTCACTTTTGTAACCCTGTCTACACATAAACCTACTTTATCATCCTTCCCATTTAATACCAGAGGGAAGTGTCTATTCAGTTATAGCCAACTAGTCTACCAGTACGTGGCCCACATCGTTCTACCTTTCCTATAGATTACTTTGTCGGAATCTACTTCCCACTTGCTACCTCTAACTTCTCATTTCCTGGGTCTTTTCTATTGTCATCTAGTCTTGCCTCCTTTTAAAGAATTATACTTTTTTCTAAAACATCTTTCCCTTGCTCCATAGAAAATATTCTCCTCTTAATCCATTTAGCTCAGACTGAAAATAGGTTCCTTTCCTACTACAATGGGCCCACTATAATGGCTGTCTCCCCTCCACCAGCAAACCATCTGTCTTCTCCATGCATTTCGTGCCTCACCCTTTCTACCTAAAATCTCCTTTTTCACTCCCTTCCTTTGCCTCAGTGATCCCATTCATCCCTCATAAAGCAGATGAAATATTATTGTCTTAAGGAAGATTTTTGTGATCCCTCAGGATTAAATTAATTTGTTTAATTTTCCTTCCTTTGAAGCATTTGTTTCTTTTTTTATTCATGTAACATACTCACAAATAAGTGATTGCTTAGGTTGGGCTAGTATCCTCCTTGTATCTGGGCAAGCCTGAAAAAATTAGTCCTTCCCCTTATCTCAGTACTTAGCATACACAGTAGGCTCAACTAAACTTGTTACATAACTTAACACACCATCACCAACAAAGCTCTAAATGAATCTTAAGAATCCCAAATATTGTCAAGGGTTCAGTGAAATATGTCCAATTATACACTGATTCTGGTAATACGATTTGTCACAACCCTTTTAGAAAATAATTTTACATGATGCACTCTAAGTACTACTTTTGCACTAGTCATTTCACTCTGAAGAAATAAGCTTCTGCACGGCATAGGACATGCACAGATGTTTCTTGTCTCATTATTTGTATTGCTGAAGAACTATGAACATAAATACTCAACAATAGTGAAGTCAATGAAAGATTCTGATCTAAGTAGAATATTATTTCACTATCTTTAATTATGTGTACAAAGAGCTTGCAGTAACTTTGTGCAATGTTTATTTTCTATTGCTTGTGATTAAACACTGTACACATTTACATAGACAGACCACACTCAACTCTGTAAGAAGAATATAAAGAAAAAATGATAATATTGTAATAAAATAATAAGATTCTTATTTGGGACAACATTTTTTCCAGAACAATTCTTGAAGCAGAAATGTGAATTACTGAAGTATAAATATTTTAGAATCTTATTGGTTTACCTTACCATGACAATTATCAGTATTGCTGAGAAAACCTGATTGATGAAAAAAATAAAATGAACATTCTGTTGGATGTTCTTTCTGAAGTAGAATCTTCCATCTCTCTATGTAGATGTGTTAGCTAATAAACAGCGATCTGCTAAGGAAGAAGTTACACAGTTTCCATCAAGTCCTTCTAGATTGTATATAGGAAGATACAGGATCTGAATCAATGGTGCTGTTAGCACATTTATATATATATATATATATATATATATATATATATATATATATATATATATATATACATACACACACACACACACATATATATGCATGTGTGTATATACATATATTATGTGTATATATATGTGTGTGTATATATACATATATATGTATGTATATATATATGTGTGTGTATATGTATATATATATACACATATGTGTATGTGTGTGGATATGTGTATATATATATGTGCATATATATGTATATATTACTTTTTATATGAACTAGAATATATATATTCAATATTAATATATATTCTAATTCACATGGAAAGTAATGTTTTCATGTGCATGAGGGGTATATAATAAAGGAAAAGAATGATGATAGATGTACTTTGTCTCAGAGCTTACTGGATAATGTTTGCTTGAAGCCATCTAGAAGTGAAGGAAAGATACAAGATCTACGAAATGGATATCTTCATCTCCCTGTCACCTAGCTTTTCTAGAAAAGATATCATCAAAAAAATATCAAATATCTCACACTTGCTCTGTCAAGGTGGCAAGGTAGCCTGAGAGAGAGAGACAGAGACAGAGACAGAGAGAAAGACAATGAAAACTATTCTTCTTACATGTTTGTTTTTTCTGCCACTGGCACAGATATGTTTGGGGGAAGAGCTCTTCTCTACCCAAAGACCTGATTTGAGGCTCAGAGCCTCTGTCTGTAGAGATGCTAATCATACCTAACTCACTGGATTTGTGTTAGGATTTATATGGATGAAAAAAATCTCTTACAAAACCCCATAGTATTTTTTATCTTTTCCTTTGTTAAACTTGAGTAATCTCCAGCATTTTCTAAATGACTTCATACTGTATAGTTCTTCAGCTCAAGACCCATGGGTATGAATCACACCTGTCCTAAACCAAGAGCTCTCTGTGTTTTTGACTTTTCAAGTTGTTACACAACTTCATACAGCATGAAGATTTTCCTTTTTTTTTCCTTTAACTTTTCAATATGCATTTGATATCCAATAAGATTTTTCCATGGTTTGATAGTTAATAGTGGTCCCTCAGGTACACGCTCCACTCTTTCCTCAGTAAACTATTCTATTTCGACCGCTTGTGTCTGCCTTTGAAGGCGCTATTAAAGGTATTTGTGCATTCTGTTTTGTTCACTTCAGGGAATTCTGGTGCTATGGCAACCTGACTTGGTTACCACTACTGAACACATATGTGGCTGTGGGAGAGGTAAGCCTGGTACCATAAGAGTAAGTCAATAAAGCTATATATTCTCACACTCTACTCTAGAGTTCAGCCCCCTTTTCCTAATTTAGAGAGGAAATGGAGCTAAAAGTTACTCTGGTGCAGAACTGATTTTCGCAACTGAAATATTTCAGTCTTCTCTTTCAGTCTTGGCATAATTCTAAATTTCCCTGAAGCTATTGAGAGAAACCAGAACTCAACGCCTAAGTGATTTCTCACTCACTCCAACAGGGAAATCTCAGATGTAAATTCTAGGAAGTGGGGTCCAATCTCTGGCAAATTCTGAAAATCCAAATGATTGTCTTCTAATTTATTTGATGACCACCGCTGCCAGTCCATAATGTTACTTCTATGTGCATTTAACTGAGTCACTATGGTTTGAATCTGGGCCTGACATAATTGATTTTGGAGCTATAGTCTCCATTACTATCTGGATTTCTTAGCTTTATGTCTCTATTCCTAGTATCTAGATTTATGGAATAGATGCTACATGAAGAGCCTCTCTCTCTCTCTCTCTCTCTCTCTCTCTCTCACACACACACACACACACACACACACAAGCACCAGAAGTCATAAATAAAAATCCCACCATTACTGATTAGAGCAAGGGGCGATTCAGTCTCGAGTACAACTAAACCATTTTCTTTTTCTTGAGTATTTTGCTGCATGAATTTAGAACAAGGACCAGAAACTGGAAAGATACTCTCTAGACAAGGAACTTATACTGATGTGGTATAATCGCCCACTTAGTAGACTGTGAAAATATCAGTAACTGATAAACAGCACATGGGGGAAGAGAGGGATTAAGTGAAACAAAAGATATCATGCAAGACAACTGTACTGTATACCACATATAAATATATTTTTGCTTCATAGATGGTTGTTTTCAGTTGAGCATTTGTGTTTTCTGAATCATAAAATGTTGTTGCTGCGTGTCATAGACCCTCCCTTCCCCCCGGCCCCCCCCCGCAAAAAATAGAGAAAGCAAACTCTGGCTGCTTCTTTATCAAATCTTGGTTATATACCAGGTATTTTGTGTAGGACTTCAAGGAGTCAGTTAACTAAATTTCTATTGGTCCTCTTGTGAATCAAAATGACTAAGAGAGATGCTAATTGGACCCACTTCAGTTCAGCTCCCACCTTTGATCTGGGCATCTGTAGTTATAATGAAAACATATGGTCTATCACCCCATTCCTTTCTTTCCATGAGTCAGGCAAGTTCTCCTAAGAGCATGGGGGGATAGATATGGTACACTGAAGGTTCCATAGAAATAGTTTAAATCAGAAGGAAGAATCATTTGATGATTTGAAAGTCAACAAAAGACATGGGAAAGAAGATCCAAGTTCTTCTGAAATGTGCAGAGCTGTGGACACACCTCACGTAATCTTCCTGAATTCTCCCTCTAAAACTTATGATTTTGTAATGGGTTTCATTTGCATCCAATGTGAGGGCATAGAGAAGTATACCTAGCACAGGGCTAGAGTTGATACCGTTTGGGATTACTGCTTAGTAAAAACAGCTTTTATGTTAAAAACTGCCCATAAATATAAAGAGAGGGACCCTGTGTTTGTGGCTATTCTAGACAAACCCAATCTTCATACATAATTAAGAAACCCAGTGATGAGCCATTGATTGTTCACAGTTCTTCCTAACAATTTCAACCTGTAGCTAACAAATGCATGTCACACAGAGGGTGAGGGGCCTTGTAATCACAAGTAGCTCCTTTTCTCACAATCTGAAGGAAGGCAATTTGCAATGGGTGGTAATAAAGAAATGAGTGAGGAATATAGAAGCCCAATGCAGAGACCATGTGTGCCTCTTTCTTATCATGCTGATAACAATAGTAGCCGCATGGTCTCCGACCCTGAAGAAGTCATCACCTGCCACTTTTCACACATAACATTGGCTGCTGCATGGTTGTGAGGCTCCTCAGATTGCTTCAACGTCTTCACGATTCAATTACTTGAAGGAACCAAGTCTGACCAAAGAAAGAAATTTGATTTAAAAATGGCATTTCCATGGGGCATTTTAGTCCCTCCAGAAAAGTTTTCCCCTAGGGTTCCTTAATATGACAGGTAATTCAAGTTGGGTCTATGCCATTCATGTGAAAAAAAGAATAACTCCTATTGAATTATGGGGATCCATCCAGTGCGTTTCTGAAAATAAACTTATTCAAAAGTTCCGAGAATTGTGGCAGAGCAAGTTATCAAAGGAATTACAACTAATTAGCAATATCAAGTGGTATGTAATATATTTGGCTACAATAGAGACACTTTGAACATAAAAAGCCTGAGACCCTAATAGAATAAGTGTCATAATTTGAGGGCACTCAAATGCTAAGTGGTTGAGGTAGGAGAGAAAAAAAAAAAACAAGTCTATGAAAACAAGCAGAGTTTTCTCCCACAAAACACTCCCACACACATCTGTTCTTCCCAGGAACAGTTCCTGCATACTCTGTGCACAGATCACAGTGGCACTTAAACCAAGAGAGGGAGGGAGAGAGAGAGAGAGACAGAGACAGAGACAGAGACAGAGACAGAGAGACAGATAGAGAGAGAGAGACAGAGAGAGACAGAGAGAGGGAGGACATGAGCAGTGATCATGGTTCACTCACAATCTCCCTGGGGAAGACAACTTTTATCACTGTTGGTTGTGACTGGGCCCCAGGCTGCTGGCACTGTTCATGATGACTCTCAGTTAGAACCATTAGTGAGCGATGAAATGTTTAATTTATACTGTGAGTCAGGTAGCAAACTGAATAAACCAAGGCATACTCACAAGGTCCTTCCAAGGCTGCAGCACCTCCTAGCCCTTCCAGGGCTCCTCTCCCATCCCTCTATGTTTCCATGGAAACGGATGCCTAATGCTCTGGTAAGACAATTTCATTTCTTACTGGATCTGTACCACCCAAAGACACAGCAGGAGTAATGCAAAGCCCAGAAAGTAGCTGAGGGCAGGGTCTGGATCTGGAGTCCTAAATTAAAGCGATGATTTACAACAACAATTGACATGTTTCCACCTCTGAAACAGCTAAGTGTGTGCCCCCCAGCTTTCTTGCACCCAGTGTTCTGGCTGGAGTGTCTTGGAAACTTAGATTTGAATTTCTCCTACCTTTTATAATTTCCGTGATGACTCTGTGCTTCTTTGACACACTCATCGAGCACAGGGGACAATCCTGGTGATGATTTGTGTTCTTCATTCTCTGTGTTGTATATCTCCTTCTGCCTGAATCTCACTCCTGCAGGGACCCATACCCATTGAGCAAAAAGATCTGAGCTTCAGTCTCGGACAGACTTGGGTTCAATGTACAGTTATTTAATATGCTAGTGGGAAGAAAAAAATGACAAGGGTAAAAAAATAAAATAAACAAATAGGAGCCTGGAGAGATGGCTAGGTAGTAAAGAGCGCCTACTGCTCTTCCAGTGAAAGTTCAGTTCTCAGAATTCATGTGAAATGGCTCACAACCACCTTGAACTAAGCTGACACCCTTCTGGCTTCCATGTAATTCACACACAGCATGCACTCACTTTCATGTATACACTCATGTACTCACACTCATATACACACTCATACGCACATGCACTCACTTTCGCACACATCTATACAATTAAGTAATTAAGTCCAGAGTTAGATATGTTAGCTGCTTTTTTTGTGGTCGTGATAAAATACTATGGCCAAAGGCAGCTTTTAGAAAAAAGAGCTTGTTTAGGCTTATGACTCCACAGCAGGAGTCTGTAAGAGTTGGGGAGGTATGGCAGGAAAGGCTGGAGCAGGAAGCTGAGAGATGATACGTTAACTACACGCAGAAAGCACAGAGGATAAGAACTGAAGTGGGCACAAGAGGCAGGAAGGACGAGAAGTGGGGTGGGGTGAGAGTAAGCATCCAAGGCCCATTCCCATACTCCCTCCAGCAAGGCTCCACATCCCGAGTGCTTTGTATCTCCCCACATAGCATCACCACTGGAGAGCAAGTGTTCAAATTCATGAGCTCATGGAAGGTATTCATTATTTAAACCACAGAATAAAGCTATGGAAGGAGGCCTTAAGAGACAGAGTATAAAAACTTGACTGTATCCTTCTTTTGACAACTATGGACTGAGTTCTATTGTCTAACGTGCTCCTCATCCGACTGTAATACTCAGAACTCTGTATCCCTAGATCTCCAACCAATCAAAGTCCCTCAGATGTCACTGTCAGGTAACTTAGGCTTTTAATCTTTCCCTGAACTTTAACAGTGGCTAGTCTTAACTGGAAAATATCCTCTACCTCGACCTCAATGACCATCTATTCTGATATGTCCAAGTATCACTGTCCTAATAGCCTCTGGGTTTCATCTGAATGAGACTTTTACTGGGATCACTTAAGAATTTGATTGCGTCCCCAGTCTATGAGTCATGAACCTGTGAGTCATGGCACTTCTAGAACCTCCTGCAACTGGATCCAGCTTCAGAACTGTGTGAGGGACTTTACAGGGTTGTTATCAAAGTCTGTGGCCATATTCTTAGAGTGGATTTCTGGACAGGGGGTTGCAGGGGCCTCTGCTCATTGGGGACTTGCCCAATTCTTACCCATTGAGTGTTCCTAGCTATGAATGGGAATTTTTCTTTCTTAATGTTGACATTGACTGGAACAATCGAGTTGGAAAGTCTGCAAGGCTGAGCCCATCCACTAGATCGGGCCTAGAGCCGGCAAGTTGCTATCCTTGGTACTGAAGGAAGTCATCAGTTACCTCAATTTCCTGAACTAGGTTGTGGCAGTCCTTACCTCCGGGGTTCCTCCTGGTTAACAGCCAAGAAAAATCATTTACTTTGAACTTCAGCTCATCAGATAGAAGGAAAAGGCTATGGTGAAATTGCACACTAGGAGGAAGGCCCAGATCCACCCTCAGTGGTTATTGTGTAGGTGGTTCCACATAGAGAATTCTACACACCACTGCCAAGATCATAACTCTCTGCGTCTTTGGGGAAGGAGATTGTAAACAACTCTAGCCTTGTTTTCAGAAAGGCAGTCAGTTACTTATTGCCAAAGGGCAATCAACAAGAGAAACAGAGGAAGAAGGGAGGCAGTGTGGTGGTGTCTGTAAGGAGCAGTGTCAGGTGATGGGTGACGAGGTAAAGTGGGGGGGGGGCATTCTCCTGAGGGAATACATCAGTGTGCGGGGCCTTCCCAGCCACTGGACTGGGAACAGATATGGATCCTTTCTCTTTACTCTCCTCAAGCTTTTCCACGACATTAGGGAAGAGCCATTTTATAAAAACTACTGCTTATCTTATAATTATTGTCATTACCCAAATTGCCAGAACAGCTTGAAATAAAGATATTTTGCCTACCTGTTTCCCAACATGGGAGACCAGTAAAATGAAAATAATTGGAGAGTAGAAAAATTATTTTTCGTTCAATCGGAGAGGTTGTACCCATTCAGGGCTCTTCGGTTTTTAAATTTTGGAACCAAACGTTTTATGCATTTTATGAAGGGAGAAAATAATGAAAAATTCTATAGAAATTATATAACAAGCATATTTTGTTTGTTTCAATAGGTAGGCAGCTTATCTTGAGATGCCACGGACAATGACTATTTTGAGTCTTTTCCTTTGGATACTGTGAGTAATTTTCAACAGCAATTATTTGAATATTTATGAAAAATTTAGAGAATATTGTTCACCGGGAAAAAATATATATAAATCAATTTCGAAATTCTTGCCTTTGGAAGGTGGTCTAGTACTAGAATCTTCAAGACAAGTGAATGACAAATCACAGTAAGGTTTTGACAGAGGTTCATGTGTAGAGTGCTCAAAGACAGAAACAGAAAGATTTAAAAAAAAAATGAGGGAGAGAAAAATGAGAAGGAAGGACAGAGGAAAGGAGGGTAAGAACATAATAATGATAAACAGGGAGAGACGCAGAAGCATGAGGGGTCACACAAACAGAAACAGGCCTAGAGCCACTGTGATGGTAACCTTGTCAACTCCACTAGGGTTAAGAGATGTCTAGTGAAGCGCACATCTGAGTGTGCTTGTGAAGGCGTTTCCAGAGAGGACTAGTGATGGTGAGTGCTACAGCAAGGCCCCACCGGATTGCAGACAGTGTCATCTGAATAGTCAGGGGGCATGTAAAGAGAGAAAGACAACCAGAGCATGCCAGTTCCACTGTTGCCGAAACTATGCCCATGACTGCACCACCGTGTGTGGATCTCAAAGTCCAACTTCTTTAACTTTTCAACATAGACTCATATTGGTGACTCTTTTGGGAGCTTCTAGGACCTCAGGTCATAGGCTGGGCTGCATCCTGGGTCCCTGTTGTTCTGTGACTTTCAGATTCCTGGACTGAGAACTAAAGATTCTTTAGTTCTCCAGCATGGTGGTGACCATTGTTAACTACATAGTCCAATTACATAAACCAATATAATAAATCACCTTATATATACATTTTTGTATTGGTTCTGTCTCTCTGGAGGACCCTAATAAGGTCACAAAGAGCCAGAGACTGGAATCTAGAGATAAAATTAGTTACAGAGTCACTATCCCTGATCTGAATGAGATCATCAGAGCTTTCTAGGTCTGACTCATCATGCAGTAAATGTTTAGAATCTTTCACAAAAGACTAAACTGACCATGGATTGGATATACCTCAGTTTGCTAACTGTTGTATGTCTTTTCCTTTGGAGATGCAAATTCATTTTTACCCCAGGCAGAGAGGATATTGACAGTCCAAAGGCAGGATTCTGAATAAGTCCAGCTTAGTGAATGAATTATTTGGGGGCAGGGATTAATTTCAGGACCATGAGAGACTGGATGGAGAGCTGTATCACCAGTATATGTCCTGGGCAGCTTATATTAATCCCTGCCCCCAAATGAATTATTTGGGGGCAGGGATTAATTTCAGGACCATGAGAGACTGGATGGAGAGCTGTATCACCAGTATATGTCCTGGGCAGCTTATACGCAGTTACACCACTGAAGAATCCCATCTGTAACATGATGACACATGAAAACCTTCACCACTGAAGAGTCTCCTCTCAGTAATGTGCAGACTCTCTGCAATAGATCATTTTAGCCTGAATACCTAGGACTCATGGTTGGCCATAACACAATGCAGATACATCCCCCTTCCTGATTAGCTCTTTATTGCATAAGGATTTTCAGTTCTTGCCTAGCCAGAGCACAAGACTATGAAAATATTCAAGAATATAAATTCTACTCAGGATGACCTAATTTCAAAATATTACCATTTACAGAGGGTTGATGGAGTGGTGCTGGCCACTTAGAAATAAACTTGACCAAACTTAACCTCCATTTATGTAATGTGACCTTGATTGAGGAGGAGCAGGTGGACGGGTTTATAGGATTAAGAAGGTGGATTTCTCACTATCTCAGAGACCAAAAGCCTTCACTCTCTCTGCCTCCAACACTCCCCAAAACTACTCATGATTTCATCTATAACTCTCCACTGATAGAGACTATTGAGTTCTGCTGAAAAAAAATATTCCTCATGCAAAAGAATTTGCACAGGAGGTGGATGTGCCTTAGGCTGTCCTGAAGGAGGGGAGGGAAGGTTGCCTTTATATATCCCATGGCACACAGCTTGGGAAGCATTGTCTGCAAATTTCTGATTTCTCTTAACCTTGATGATGCATCCACTTCACCCCAGCCACCCACCCCCACATGTCTGGCTCCTGTCTCTTTCTAAACCCTATGACTTTACATAGAAATCTGCCTACTGTCTTTTTTATATAATTCGAACATATCCTTGGGGAACTGTCTCCAACCCCCAAACCATGAGATGGCCCCCATTTCCCATTTCACCTAAAAGAATTCTATGACATATTCTTCCATTTCTGAGTCTTTTCTCACCAAGATATATAAAGATGAGCACCATCATCTTTATATCTCCTCACACAATCCTGACCGAAACTTTTCAAGGTAATCAAACTTCCAATAATTGCTAATGGCGATTACAATGGAATCTTGAATCAAAACAGCGACTGAATATGAAGCCCCTATCATGGGCAGAGCACTCTGCTAACCCCACACATTAGTTTATAATATTAGTTCACTTATGAATTATAAATGTTAGCTAACTTATAAAATAAGTTTATAAAATAGTTTTGTAACACGCACAAATTGCTTGAAGATATTGCTATGACCACTCCCACTTTACAGTGTAAGGAGTTCACTTTATATCACAAACAAGGGACAGAGCCTATCATTGTCCTAAGCATATCCTTTCTTAAAGAGTCAAGGCTCATTCCCCTCTGATCTCTTTTATGGTCCAAATGAGTCCTGCTCACCCAGTCTGGAGTTCAGGCGCAATACTCCTTGTCCTGTCATTCAAAGCGACCAACCCCTTCACAGGAGAAGGTGGCCTTTGCTACTTCAGAGCTCTGTGTTGTATGCAGTGAAGTAAATTTCTTATCGTTATTTTTTGAGCCAGTTTTTTTTTCCTTTTTTAATTATAGACTAGAGGTACTGTGTGTTCCACGAACAATCATCTTACTGACATGTTATTCTGAAGCTTGACTTCATTCACCCTGACACATGCTGGTTATGAAACACGCCACCGAATAGAGCTGTAATGAAGTGAGGCTGGGGAAAGATTAAATTGGAATCTGAACTAATGCCAACTACCTCCCTACCTCCTAGAGACCCTACCTCTACTATATTATTATTATTATGTTTAATAAATAATCATTCATGCTCCTAGGAAAGGGAGACAATCAAAGGCACCACGGGGATCCATAAAGGAAATGCTTTAAACCTTGAACAAAAACATGTTTGTTCAAACCCAGAGCTGGTCTTTTTTGACTCAGAATGAATGCGGTGAGTTCTTGAAGATTTAGAGGCATTGATGCATTGGCACGCATAGACGTGGGGCTTGGGTTTTCAGGGAGGAAGCCCAGGCACACCCCTCCTCACTTGCTGCCAGAGGACCTGGCTATGGGGGAGAAACTTTCTGGCTCCAAGGATAGACTCTGTGCTTCTATGCAACATGATTACTACCTGATGGAGCAACAGACGGGATAAGGACTCTGCTTCGTCTCCCAAGGACTTGAAAATACGCCGATCCCCTGTGAATAAAATGAGCAAACCCATGCAGAACTAAAGAGATTAACTATATGCATGAACACCTCAAAGAATAGATGTCACCTCAAATAAAGAAGCCAGAAATAGGCTTAGACATCAAAGCAGAGTATAAATGAAGGTTAAGCTATTATTGCTAAATTATTAATATATCTGAGAGAAATTGTATATGTGCAAAGACATTTATCTGTATGGAACATAGATAAAAGGAAACCATGAGCCCAATGTACTGATATGTTGCATTGTAACCTAGAACAAAGACACACTGGACCTGGCTCGGGAGCAATTGGAAACTGATCCACTTGAGAGCCCTATCCAGACTGCCCTAGGCTAGAGCTATACTTTATTTTTCCCTTCTTTGCAGTGCTGAAGATTGAAACCAGGGCCCTTCACATGTTAAAGGAACCCATGTCAGTGAGCTACGTCTCCAGCTTCAAACTGCATTTTTCCATTCATGTGTGTGTGGGGGGGGGCATCAATGTCTAGCAGAGTCCCAAGCAAGATGCAGTGAACTCATGGCAGCATGAGTTGAAGAGATTTTATGATGTGACTACAAACAAAACTATGGGCAGTGTATTGAATCACAATTGACGGATACCGTTGCTCCCTCCTCAGGAAGGGAGGGTTAGGGTAGGCTAGCGTGAGCACTGGGATACAAAGAGAAGAGTTGGACCACAGAGATCGCTCAGCAGGTGAAGGTCCCTCCAGCCAAGACTGATCACCCAAGTTCAGTCTCCATGGCCTATATAATTGAAGGCAAGAACTGAATCTGTAAGCTGTCCTTTTACCTCCGCATACCTGTCATGGCACATGCATGACTGCACACATACACATATGCACATGCACATGCATGTACACACATACAAAGTGAATGAATAAAAACGTAGTGAAAATAAAGAACTCCCTAAAATAAAGCAAGAGAGGAAAGAATGAAAGGGCACATCCTGGAAATGTAAACATCAAACAATCCAGCCACAAAACCTTTGCTCTACAACCTATCCTGTCTACAATACGCCAGGACAACGGTGGCACAAAACTTGGGAGAGTAACCAGTCAATGTCTGATTTGACATAAGGCCCACTCTAGGAGATGGAACCCATACCCAATGCTGCTTAGGTGACCAAGAACTAGAGAGCTAGGGTAAAACAAACTATTACTGGTCTAAGATAATTTTTAAAGTAACAATAAAATGACTCCTAATGATATTCTGCTATACTCATAGACCCTTGTCCTATTCAGCCATCATCAGAGAAGCTTCCTTCTGCAGCAGAGGGGAACAAATACAGAGATTCAAAGACATTATGCAGAGAGACAGCGAGAGCAAGAGCAAGAGTGAGAGTGAGAGTGAGAGAAGGAAAGCACTAAATGGAATATCTCCATCAAATCCCTCCCCTCAGAGCTCAAGGAACCCTGTGGAAGAGAAGGCAGAAAGAGCATAAGAACCAGAGGGGATGGAACACACCAGGAGAACAAGAATAAGGCCCTCTAAATAAACTGAGCAAAGCTCATCATATGAACTTACAGAGACCGAAGCAGCAAACACAGGTCCATGGAATGAATGAATATATATAATACACACACACACACACACATATATACATACATACACATGTGTGTGTGTGAGTGTGTGTGTGTGTATGAGTGTGTGTTGTGTGTGTGTGTGTGTGTATTATAGCTTTCAGTTTAGTATCTGTATGGGACTTCTGAGTGTGTGAATGAGTGAGTGTCTGATTTTTTTGCTTTCTCTTGGCCTCTTTTCCTTCTGTTGGTTTGCCTTGTCCAACTTCAATATGGTGATTTTTTTCTTTTATCTTATTATATTTTATTTTGCTGTGTTTTGTTATCATCTCTTAGAAGCCTGGGAACGGATCCAGATGGGGCTGTGGGGGATGGGAGGAGTAAAGGGAGGGGAAACTGTAATCAGGATATTTTGTATGAGAAAAAAATATCTATTTTTAATAAAAGGGAAAGAAAGAGGTGATGCAAATTATACTTGAGGAGTTTAATTTTAAAAAATAGGACACAAAGTTGGGTGGATGGGGAATAGCGAAAGATTTGAGAGATGTTGAATAAATATGATCAAAATACACTTTATAAAATTCTTAAAGAACAAGTACAATAAAATAACAACAAAGAACCACAGTGAAATCTTCTACCTGGGGAAACAGCCCAGATAACTTGATAAGAAAAGACCCAAAGAAGTAACTAACCAGGTCATGTTCTCATCCCTCTCTCTGATCACGTGCTGAACAGATAGCCAATGGAAGAGAAAGCAATTTGATAAAATCTATATAAGACATCTTCTTGAGACAAAGAAGACTAGACGGGGTATACAGAGGGACGAATGGAAGATGTCTAGCCCAGCACCATATCAGGGAACCTATCACATGCTTTTCAGTTAATTATTCCTTCTGTTTAAATCCTGGTGCTGCTTTATAGAGTCCCATGGCTATGAGAGATTTGTTTGACTTCTTTAGGCGTTAGTTCCTACACCAGCAAAGTGAAGCTACCTTTTAGAATCGCCACAAGGAATAAATATTTGTTGGGTATCACTCGAGTCCTTGTCTTACATGCTCCCCATTTACTGTTTTGGCCCAGTCACTGCTGCAGTCACTAGGTACACAACTAGGTAACCTCGGGGCATCGCAGCCAAGCTTAAGCATTCCATCAGCCCTGGAGCTCCTTCAGCCATCACTACAGAATACCTACAGGGCCTCCTTCATCCAACCTGGCACATATACAAAGATAGAAGGAATCAATATCACCTGGGACAATTTAGTACCAATGATAAACAGAAACTAGGAAATGAGCATATATATGAGTAGCTGAGTTTAGATTTGCCAGCATCCAGATGAAAATGTGAGATGCCTGGAATTCAAATGCTGGGGAGGCAGAGATGGTTAATCCTTGGAGCTTGCTGGCCTGCCAGCATTCCCAAATCCCCAGCCTCAGAGACTCTGTCTCAGAAAATAAATTGAACGGTAGTTAAATAACTAAGGAAGACACCAATGTTTACTTCTAGCCTTCACATTCATGTACACATACATGTACACCCTCATACATGTGCGTACATACACACAACACACACACCAAGACATGTTCGCATTCTGTATTCACTGGATTTGCTGTAAATGGTTATTCCGAGGATAATCACAATCCCTAACTTTTCAAAGAATTCCTAGATGCTAAGAAGGAGATGGCTTTAGGTGGAAGAAATAACCATCACAACACAAAGTAATTTAACATTTAGTTCTCTTGCTGTTCTTTGATGAATTTGGCCAATATCACTCGCTAGCTGCCTATGGGAGCTCTGATGTTTCTGGGGACTCAGACTGAGCTGAAGGTTTCTGTAACAGTATCCCAGTCCATGAGCCTGCTTGTCCAATCCTAGTTCATTCCCAGCAGAACACGTATGTCACTGCAGGAAGTAAGCCCCACTTCCCTGGGAGGCCTCACCCTTTTCTACAGGTCTCTTGTTTCCCTCTGTTCACCAGGACAGTCATAGATTGAGCCTCTTCTGTGAGAGTTGTGAGAACCTTGGAGTAACGTACTAGCAGTACAAAGCCTAAAACATTCTGAAGGTGACCCAAGGCTTCCACTTGCTTTCTAGCTGTTCATGAACAGCCCAAAGTTTGAAAGGGTCGGCACCTAGCATCTGATCACAGGAAAGGCCAGAACCATGTGTCAGGCACTGAAAAGCATGGTTTTCAATGCTTTATTTAATTCGGATCCCACAACAACCCTACACTGTAGCACTGTCACCCTTGAAAAGAAAAGACATTGTGCAATATGCATAAAACAAACACACAACAAAAGTCAGGTGGCAGATGAGAGGGATGAACATGGATCCCCCTAACTCTGAAAGCAGAGCTCATACCTTTGTTCAGAATGAGATCAGCGCTACAGATATCTAGCTATTCTTCCCTAGAGAAATGAAGGACGCTGCAGAGACAAATAACAAGCTTTTCGTTAATTCTGATTTAGGTCTCCAGTTTTCCTCTCATTCCTCAATTAGAAAAAGTAGACAGAACTATAGATTGCTTCAGGACCACACGCAATATAGATCCACAGAAGTCAGTCCCCAGGATCTGGTCAGTGGGGGGAGCATACCCATCCCATATGAACGCAGCCCTATGCCTGGCTTGCAGCAAGCAAAGGTTGATGGATTGCATTAATGGCAGGTACTATTTAAACCCTTTTTTCTGTTCATTAGCGGGAGGTCCGGCGTGACACTGATACCAAGATCACAGTTGTTCTTTTTCTGCGTTTGTGACACACGCTGTAGCCCACACTTTCCCATTTGCGTTTCACCCTGCAAACTGAAGCAAGCACTGTGACTTGGGCCTGCATGTGGAATGCGCTCCATGTTTGTGTGATGTCCGTTTACTCATAAACCTCCACTAATTACTAATTACTAACTAGTGGATATGAGATCCAGATGTTTTGCACAACTGTTATATATATATTTTTTCAATTGAGCAAAAATGAAGTTGGCTCCTACACTCCTCTCTTAACGCACATAGTAGGAACCTTAGAAACAGATATTCAACTCATCAGTAATAAATACCTTAGATTTTTTTAGTCTCTTTTAATGCTTCCCACTCCACCTGTGATTCTTGATATTATGTCTTGATTTAAATTTTTCCTGGCCCAGCAATACATGGTCTTACATAAAGTCAATTTTATTTTTCTTAGGCTTTGTAACACGAAACAGATAAATATTACACAATGATTCTTTCTACTTTTTTCCCCTTGTAATGTCAGATTATTGAATTGGTTTCCAACTAACCTCTACGTCCATTTCAGCACTTCAAATAACATTGACTACTTGGAATTAGTCTCTGCTTTACGTTGGAAAACAACGCACCTGAGTAAGTCAAGGAATTTATTGAAGACAATCGATAAAGCTGGAGATTGCTTCATTATTAAGTTCCATGTAAAGTTCCAATCTCACCATGCGGAGCGAAGGAGAGACAGAGAGCCTTAGGTATTCTGACTCACAGCACTTGAGTCTCTGCTGCTTTCCCCTTCCTGCACCATTTGCAGTTTCATAGGATTACATAAAAATTTGGAAACAGTGACATAAGCCTGTCATTTTGAGATAGATTTTTGCAAGCTCAGTCTTTCTGATATTTGTTTTCTTAAATGTGACTGGCAGCTCCAAGCGGAGTCCTCTCCAGGAGTCACCCAGCTCCTCCAATGTCTCTCTTGACTAGTGATTTTACACCTGCTGCATAAACAGGACATACTGCAGCGTGCCTGTGACCTGCAGCCCAAAATTTCCAAGAACGCCATCCAGAACAACAGCGTACAGGAGAATTAAGTCAACATCACTAATGAAGACATAATCTGACTCGTACCCATTTTGCAAAGTGATCGGATATATATGTCTTTGGAGACTGCATTAAAATGGATAGGACGTTTAGGTCGTTTCCAATCAGAGTGTTCAGTTGTGTTTTGGAGACCACACCTATACTGCAACTCCTGCACCCAAGGCTGAAGGGACATGGCAGAAGAGGGGCTGTAAAAGTGGTAAGAGCCGAGGAACAGGAACTTTGATGTGACATTTCGTCTCCTGGGAATGTCACAAGCTATACCCATGAAGTCCCATTAACTTGACCTAAACATGAGCTGAACAATGATAGCACCAGCAGACATGCTAATATAGACAGGGGAATACTCGTTAGGACTCAACACTACAGAAAGAACTACACGCAACTGAGGAATGCTGAGACTGGCAGCAGGAGTCTCTCCTAAGGAAAAGCATAGCAATTGATTATCTAATCTTAATCGGTCAGCTGGAAAACAGAAGGGTGTGTGTGTGTGTGTAGTATACAGATATATGTATCATTATACAGACTAAACAGGCTGTGTTGATATATTTAAGAACATATACACCAACAATTAAAGAAAAAGAGGCCCTGAACTTCAGAAAGTGTAAGGAAAATACATGGGAGGGATTGAGGAGAGGAAACTGAAAGAGATAAATGATGTAATTATAACCTCAACACTAAAAATATAATATTTAAAAAGGAGATTAAACTAAGGATCGTTTTGGTGATTCGTCCCCTCCTCCAATAATCAAAAATACTCATTTACAAACAATGAGAAGGACATGTCACATTCTTAGGCTGAAAAGAACATTATCATTAGGTTGTTTTAGAAGCCACCAAAGTTAGTTATAATGTACATACGTTTGGCAGAACAAGCAAGCAAGAATAACCAGAAGAATGAAGGAAAATAAGATTAAAGTTTATTGTGAAATGGTGACTGCCCTTTCTGATTATTAAAGATAATTATAAAATATTTATAATTAACCAATACAGTAATGACATCTAATCAACCATACACATCAATGTAAATAGAAATCCTACAAATATCCCTAATTTTTATAGAAATTTTACATAGAATAAAGGCAGAAACTCAAATAGATAAGGGAGAAAGATAAATTAATGATTCCATCAAGATAAATGGACAACAAAATATGATTATATGTACTTTTCATATTGTAACCCAAAAGTGTATTACAAATGAACTGAGTATTTAAATGTTAAAATAATAAGCGTAGGTCTAGGAGATGTAGTTCAGTGGGAGAGCTCCTGGTTTTCATGGCTAAGTCTTAGGTTCATTTCTATACTGCCAAAAGTTTTAAGTGAAATGTTAGACTATCAGAAGCTTTCGAGAGAAGGATAGTCACTTTTCTCCGGGGACAAATTACCACATAGGTCGTCCAACCATAAGTAGTTAGCCCTGGGCACATTTACATACACACAATACTAAGTGGAGATTCCATATATATGAATGGATAGAAAGAGAGAAAGAGAGAGAGAGAGAGAGAGAGGAGAGAAGAAAGATGATAGAAGATTGACAGATGATAGATGGACGGATAGATATATAGATAGATGATAGATAGATAGATAGATAGATAGATAGATAGATAGATAGTGTAACAATTATAATTAACGGAGAAGTCATGACTTTGGGATGGATGGTGCATGGAAGGAGACAGAGTCGGAGGAGAAGGATGGGTTCATGTAGATGCAATGCTCACATATGAAGTTATAAAGATTTTACTACACATATATATGTATGTATGTGCAATATTGAAGGATATTAGTATCCTTAATAATTTAATATTTGGGTATTTGTGAATAAAGAAAACAAACTACTCAAAATAAAAGACCCAAAAGAAATATTTTAGATGCTTAAAAATTATGAGGGTATTTTTTTCATAATCCAGAATGAGGGAAAACTTTTTCTTTCTTTCTTGTGTTTTCTTTTTGTTTTTGTTTGTTTGGTTTTTGCTTTTTCAAGACAGGGTTTCTCTGCTGTAATGGCTGTCTTGGAACTAGCTGTGTAGACCAGGCTGACCTCGAACTCACAGAGATCTGCCTGCCTCTGCCTCCCAAGTTCTGGGATTAAAGGCATGTGCTACTACTGCAGGCCTAGGGAAAACTTTTCCAATAAGATACATATTCAAATTTGCTAAGAGAAGAGATTCATGTATTTGACTTCAATGAAATGAATTTTCAATGAAATGAAAAAAAAAGCTGGAAGGCAAATTAAATACAAAGAATTCTAAAAGCTAAGTGGCAAAAAGCTCTGCACCTTGTACAGTAAAGTGTCCTTAGTGTATAAAAATTTTCTTAAAATGGAGAAAACTTCATAGTAAAGTAAAAGACACTAACAACTTGTTCAGAGGAAATATATACTCCTTAAACTGTGAAAAGATCAGCCTCATTCATTCTGAGACAGGAGGACAAGCATGTATAACATTTCTCAATCTGACAAAATTTCCATGTGGTCTCTCATTAACAGTTCATACTGAAAGGGACCAGGACTTCTGGATTCCAAGCCTAGAGCAAGAAAGGAAAAACTGAGATCAGCATTCCTTCATACCTGAGAGAGAGATAACGCTAAACCCAAATGAAGGGTCCACCTTGAAGACGTCTCTTTGGACTATCAATATCAGAGTAGTTCAGTGGATTGGGACTCTTAAAATATTCCTTTTAATATTCCATTTTGAATTTTTATTTATTTTTATTTCGTTTGTTTGGTTGTTTTGCTCACATGTGTATCTGTGCACCGGGTGCATTCCTGGTGCCTGATGAGATCAGAAGATGGCACCAAATACCCTGGAACTAGAATAGAAGTACAGACAAGTTGTGAGTTACAGTGTCAGTGTTGGGAATTGAACCTGGGTCCTCTACAGGAGCAGCCAGTGAGAGCTCTTAACTAATGAGCCACTTACTGTTCCAGCCCCTTAAAATATTCTTAAATACAAGAATCTTCTATACTTAAGAAAACAATTCCCATTTTGGTCAATGTCTTAGCATATTAATTATAACTCATGATTTTGAAAGCTAGTGATTAGAAGATAATCAAATACTTTCCTATTCAAATTACATTTTTTTTTAAAAAATAAGAAAATAGATGATGAGGGACAAGATCCTTTTGTGGAAACCTTCCATCTAGTAAAAGAATAATGAAGGAAAGATGTCACTCTAAGTGACCATTTGTCACAGCTTTAATGAAATAATGGGTCATTAACAACTACAAATACCATAAAAGACATATCTAACACATTTGAATTAGTTTGTCAACAAAACCAAAACTTAGTTTTATTATGTCTTTAGATCTACCATACATAAATACAGAAGACAAACTTGCAGTCAGTCAAATCCAGGCTGGAAGAAAAATCCACAGATCAAAGCATGGAATTTCTTCAACACGTAACAGAAAAAATGGAGAAGTAGAGATGAAAGCAGGCCAGCTAAATATGGCCCACAGGCCAACCTGGCCAAACACATGGCTTTTGTAAGTAAAAGTGTATTGGCACACAGTGGTGAGCATTCATGGCTCTTTGTGGTGCAATGACACAGTTGCTGTGACAGAGGTAATGCGGTCCTTAACAGAAAAAGGGTTCCAGCCCGTTGACTAAACTGGCGGTAAAGACAGAGAAATAGCATCCTATGGATCTTATTGTGAAAATTATTCAAAAAAAAAAATGAGAAAAAGAAAGTGTTAGTAGAAAGCTTGAGTTTGAATGGTAGAAGCAAGAACACATAGAGAAAGGATATTCAGGTTTGGCTCAAGGAGGGCGTGGTCACAGGGCGACTGCTGGTGGAGAAACCAAAGAATGGAGTTGCGTGAGGAGAAGTGAACCTAAGAATTTTATGAGAGGCTAGAAGCCAACTGAGTCAATATTAGAGTCTGAGAACCAAATTGACTAACACCTTGAAACACACACACACACACACAGACACACACACACACACACACACACACACACACACACACACAGACACCACATTTGAATCTCTATCTTAACGGTTTTGGTTTTCAGAGACAGATCTTGTCATATATCAGAGTGAGACATGGCAGCAGAAATATAACACAGAACCTTGTAGAGAAGCCACATATGAATTTGTATTAGGAGTCAAAGAAACGAAGGGCATCTGACTACGTCAGAGAGCAAGCATTCTACAGGACAGCATCTGAACAAAATCCTCTGACAGTGAGTGACTTCTCAATTAAAATTTAAGTACTTTCACTTGAGGGACTCTCGATCTTCTTCCCTGTAGACATCCTTATTAAAGCCAGCGTTTGCTTCTGAGTTTCCAATCTGGACTTCCAGGTAGATACTCAACCCAGAGTTCCCAGAACACCCTGTGCCCTAAAAAGCTGAAATAGAAAGCAATTTGCAAGAGAATGGCTCTGCTTTGATGATTTGAGATCTCCATTAACAACACCTTTGATGGGTTTCTTTCTGTCAGAGGCTACAATATCGCTTTCCCCAATTAGCTCTGATGTTTCCTTTGAGCTTTTTCACTTAAGAAGAAAAATCGTGTTTAATTCAGAAGGACCACCATTACCTTGATGAACGGTAAACAGCAAGCACTAAGACACAGGTTTGAAGCATAGTCCTAAAATCAAAACAATCCTATCCTCTCGGCATGATCCAGGTCCTTATGGGAAGTTTCCTGGAACAGAGGTGAAGATAGTGTGGACTTAGGCATGAGAAGGGAAAGAAAAGGTTAATAGAGTCAGTTGTTTCTAGACCAAGATCTAGCATGGAACTGTGACATGGCTAATAAAACCACTGGATTGCTTTGTAGTGTGGCACAGAGGGGTCCAAACTGTCTGTAGTCACGAGAACTGCACACGAAGTCTTAATCTATCGTTTAATTTCTTCGCCTTGATAAATCGTTCTGAGAATATACTATTAAATGTTCTTCCCCTTGATAAATCGTTCTGAGAATATACTATTAAATGCCTTACTTGTATAAAGCTTTCAGTACCACAATAGAGCACAAGGAATAGCATCTCATGGGCCTTTGATTAATACATCTTCTCCACCAAAATCTATTTAAAATTATGTTTTACTTATTTTTGTGTGTGTGTGTGTGTGCGCGTGTGTGCGCGCGCACACACACAGATGAGGAAATGAAGAACTCATACTCTCTGTTTCTTACTATATGGGTCCCAGGGATTGAACTCAGGTTATTAGGATTGGTGGCAAGCACCTTTATCCACTAAGCCATTTTGCTGACCCTCTAACAAATCTTCTGTACCTTTTCTTTGCATAGACAGAATTTTAATTTATTGCAGAGTATACCTGACACAAATCCAGTTCATACCTTATTTGTGGGCATCCCCACTGTTACTCAGAGTGTGTAGGACCATGGGTAATCCTCAAATTAGAGAATGAAATGTCAGTATTTGTCCTAAGAAACTAGATGTTTCTAGTTTCTTTTCTTTACCCTAGAATTCCTTGGCTCATCTTTTAGGTATTTTGCCTTTTAGGTACTATCTACTGTAATAACCTGAACATGCTAACTGCCCAGCAGAGAGAGAACAGGTTTCCTTAGAGATACCTGTGAATGACTTAGAAAATGTTTGATAAACACATCATTAAGTTAGAAATGCTGTCACCTTGGAGTCACCCTTTAAAGTTCATGTGTGAGGGTCAAATTTTGTTTTTCCATTCAGTCAAAATTAGTTTTTCCATTCACCAGGCCAAACATGTCAAATAGTTTTGATAGCACTGGAAGTGCATGTAGATTTTCCAAATCGGATTTCTACAAGCATTTCCTCGGCCTGGATCAGGCTTGGGCACTAGGCCAGTGTGTAGGGATTGACACTTCCAGAGGTTCAGGATATGTTTAGCTCTCTGGAGAAATCGTGCCTTTGTTCTGTCAAACACGTATGTCTTTGAAGATACACAATGACATGAAAATTTACAGCTGGGTGATTTTTTTGTTGTTGTACATCTTCCTCCATCACCTGGGTTTTAGTTTGAGGCCAACACCTTTACTTCTTACAATGGTCCATCTATTATTATTATTATTATTAATTATTATTATTATTACTCAATTGCCACATCTTTATATTCTTCAAAATATTATTATTATTATTATTATTATTATTACTCAATTGCCACATCTTTATATTCTTCAAATTAGGAATATCCATTCATTCCTCTTCTCAAGGAGATCTGGCCAAGCAGCCAGATGCCAAGTCCATGCGTCCCTAAGAATTCTGGTGCAGAATAAAGAAGTGGTCTTGCTGGATGTCTGACTATACTCCCAGTACTCCTGGTGTGAGTCCGGGATTCAGACTCAATGTTACCAGCTGAGAATAAAACCAGAGTACCCTTGCACACCTTTCTATTTCCATCATTTCTATCTTGCTACTTGGGGTTGTATCCATTCTTAAGCAGGCTCTTCACATTTTCAACCTATAATGAGCTGTGATCAGCCTCAGGTTATTTCCCATGAATAGCTGACAAGTCACTTCTCCTAACATTCTGTGCTTGAACAATCACCTACTGGGGAAGTGTTGTTATACAAATGCATATTTTTTTTCAATTCAATTAACATTAAACCTCATTTAGCATCCCGTATGAAAGATATCCTAAATTTGCACTTTTTTTTTTCCCTACACACGTATGTATCCTCCCCGCCCCCCAGGTGCTCTGATGGAAGGAGTTGCCTTGAGTCTTGCTAGGCTTGATTCTGTCTTGATCTGCATGATCACACTCCGGCTTCACCTGCAGCCTCACAAACACGCGTCTCTGAAACAGGCATTTTTCACAGCAGCTCATCACCGTTTTACTATAGAATTTCACAAAATCCACACAGGACCGTGAGCTCATTTCTCTCCATATCCCCCGTGGCTTCATGATGAATTCTGCTGCTAACCAGCTGGCAGAAGTTCAAGTCAGATACGTTCTTCAAAGAGTTTCATTCTATGAGGTTTGCTTCTTCCATTTATTTGGCTCCTATTTTTATACCATGTATAAATTCATCAGTGTGCCATCAGAGTTTTTTTTTTTATTTAATGAAGTTATACATCTATCCATGTGATATTTCTGCAGCTACATATTGCATATGTTTATATATACACATATTTACAAACTTCCCAGTTTACAGATGAAGATATATGCAGATTGATACATATGTACATTCATAGAGAGACAGGTGGATAGGTTTATAGACTGATGGGTACTTTTTTAAATGTTTCATATCTAGAAATGTTTTCTTTTTTGGCTCTGTTGCCAGCTGATGGAGAGCTGAGTTTAGTTTAAATTTTAACAAAAAGTATTCCATTTTCAATCCACCACAGACATGTCTCTACTGTGTCCTGAATTTTATTGCTCGAGAAGGCAATAATACATAATTCGGCTGGGACCTTCTTTTTTGGTGTGGAAACTTACTAGTACTTCTCTATCTAAAAACTAATGCAATTGTGATTATTTCTTTAAAGGTATGCCTATAGACATTTTCCCGGAACATTTGCTCATGGGCGCTTGATCTCTTTATGGAAGGTATTGATACTTTTAAAAGTAATTTTTTTGAGATTTTAGTGCAATCGCATCATTCCTCCTTCCTGTTCCATCCTCAAAAATTTCCATATACGTCTCTTTGCTCTCTTTCAAATTTATGGCCTTGTTTTTCATTAAGTGTGTGTGTATGTGTGTGTGTGTGTGTCCTTTAGAGGACAAAAGTCCTAAAGAAAATTATGTTAGAACATTAATGACTTTGAGGATGTTATGCCTGTGTCATAAACTAGTCACAAAATGATAAATGCTGTATAAGATGTATAAGATGAAGGCGATATCTAAGGTTGTCAAGCTCAGAAACAGAAAGTACATTGCTAGTGGACAATGGCAGGCAGGGCAGGCCTATGTACTGTCTAATAAGGGACCAAATTTCTGTTTTGCAATATGAAAAAGCTCTGTGGGTATGCTATACAAACATGAATATGCTTAACACTTGTACTTACATAGTACTTGTACTGTACTATGGTAAATTCTAAGATATTTTACCGCAATACATAAAAAGGTCGAATTTCACTGTCAATGTTTAATAATCAAGAGCGTTTATGTAAAAATAAGTCCTATCTGACAGCACTGTTTCCATACTCAAAGACGGTGTCAGCTTGAAATGAATAGCAGCTGCCAGGCTTAGACAATTCTCATGAAGTGGTCAGCATTGACAGCTCCCTTTCCCCCAATCCATGCTGCACCCAATTATCACCTGTCAAGACCTCTGAACCATTCGTTTAAGGTTCTGATATAGAGACATGGAAGGAGTAGACAATCACTTCTGACTTTGACTACATGGAGTCAGCCTCTTTGCAGAGAGTTGACAGTAACTACTAAGACATTTTTAAGGTCGTTTCAACTCAAAATGAGAGCGAAGCAGCAGACAATGTAGGTGATGTGAAGAGGCTGCTTTCATCCAGTGGTCACATCTTGAGGCCAAACGCAGGTGGGAATTTTTCAAAATAGTTTGCTTTGCTTTGTAGATGCTGGAAATCCCCAGTGGATTTTGCTGGCTGCCAAAGTCACTGGCGTTCAAATGCATATGGTTGTGAGGTTGTGTGCCTACAATTGATATTTAGAGGTTTTTGTTTTTCTTGCAAATTTTAATCCATTTTTGCTCTCAGTTGAAGATGTCTGAATCCTGTTTTTGTTGCCATAATGTGTTCTCAGTTCCCTAGGTTTATATCATAGGCAATATTTTAAAGTAGTTTTCCAGACACTTATTTGGTTTGATGACAAAGATGTACATTCAGCATCCATTTCTCAGAGGCTTCACTCTAGAAGGACAGAGTTCATGCAATGAGTGGCCTTTGGCCATGAATGGGTCACCAGTTATAAGACAGTTCACTATAGTCTGTGCCCTCTCAAATCTCTCCAAAGCGTCCATAAGAGCATGTCAAATGGTCCCATCTGTCCACTAAATTTCTCTGCTTTACAGTGTGGCATTCCTATCAAAGGCAGAGTTTTTTTTTTTATTGTAATAACTTGAACCACTCCCTCTGTGCCTGCTCTGTGGTGGGTAAGTCTGAAATTGAGAAGCAGTTGTGTGCAGCTGTGGCTAATGGGGGTTAGGAGAAAGTGTCTGAAATTTAGATCCAAGAGTTAAGAGAAGCCTCGTGGAGGGTCAGGCTTGAGAATGTAGATTTCATCCTTTGACCCTGTGCTTTTGAGACTAGAAATATGTCTCCACTGTAATAAAGAAAATCTTTTGAAACCCACTTTAGAATTTTTAAATGTTAAAATAAATGTGTAATTTTAATCTGTGAATGTTCTTTTAGCCTCCAAATTAGAGTTATGCATGCATAAGTTTAGAATTTATTTAAAAGAGGGCATACCTTGTTTCCTAGCATCAAATCCCTGGGTTCATCAGGTATTACCATTTGTCCAAGAAAACCACTCATCACCATCTCATCCTGACAGACTCGGAGTCATTGGCCCTACTACCACACAGCCCCTTTGGGGACCTTCCAGACCTGCCAACAATACACTCATACAGAAAGTAAAATACATCTAAATAAATGAATCAATTCTTTAAAAAAAAATGAATGGTTTGTATAGCCAGTGAGACTCCATTGGAGAAAACTAAATTTCCCTTTCTCAGCAGTGGGTGAGAAGATGGGAAGGATTTGGGGGTAGTTAGGGGAGGGGAAACCATAATCAGGATATATTGTATGAAAAAAATCTTTTTTCAATAAAAATGAAAGAAAATCTAAGTGAAAATATAAAGGAAAAACTTTGTCAGCTTGGATTAGACACAATCCAAAATTAAAAGATAAGGATAAATTTGGTTTCATCAAAATGGAATTTTCTTTCTCATCAAAAGACTCTGTTAGAACAATAGAAAGACAAACCACAGACTGGGAAAATTATTTTTACATTATTAGTGAAAAAGAACTTGTAACCAAAATATATCAAACTCAAAGACAAGAAAAATAGAGTTAAACATTTTTTAATGTACCCAGTATATGAATAGATGTTCACTAATAAGCAATGCACAATGACAAATAAGTCCACACACATCAATCATTATTCATTAGCTCAACACGGGTAGTCATTGGGGAAATGCAAATCAAACACACTAAGATAATATTATACACTTATTAGAAAGAGATTGTAAAGCTAAAGGGCTGAGCACCACAGCTACTCTAAAGAGCCTAGGCCAGTGGTGAACTCATTCACTGCTGGTGCTCACATAAAATGGTCAATTTGTGAGACTGACAGTTTTTTCACGGATTAAAAAAAAACACATCATCGTTCTACTTCAACGTATTTACTCAGAATTATTTTCGATAGCCTCGGTCTCAAAAATCATGTAGAGTGCAATTGAAGAAAACACGTGATACTGACCTCTGGTCCCAGCTGTCAAATGTGCAAGCAAGCACACATATACCTCTCCACACCCACCACACCCACCACACCCACAGATGCAAAAATAAATTAATTTATAAAATTAAAATACAATAAATATAATGAAAAAAGTTTGAAAATGTAATGTCACTAATTATATATATTATATTATATATATACACATATATATAAAATAAAAGTTATTTTCACGGGAATATAAGTAATATGCTGGACTAAGTGAATAAGTATCTGCACTTACTGAGGACGAGTAGACATCAAACAGGACTACAACTATAATGATGAATGTCTAGAATTTGGAGTGGTTCAACCAAGCATTCCTTTAACTTCGTGTGTTTAACTTCGTACTTTGAGTTAATAGTACTTTGCCTATTAGCCTAGCTCTGGAAACTGATTTTGGATTTATGAGCAGAGAGGGCACATAATTCTCCCACAGATCTGCTGCTGAGTTATCAGAGGACCTCTAAAGAGGTCCCGTGTTCTTGTGTTCCTGAGTAAGGAAAGAAGAAGGGACACAGAATTTGCAGCAGAAACGGGAACCATTTATTAAGAAAAAGATATATGCATGGCCCAGAGCAATGGCTCAGCTGGCAAAGGTGTTTGCCAAGTCTGGGGACCTGAGTTTGATCTCTGGGCCCCACGTGGTACACGATGAAAACTATTCCAGGAGAGTTACTGTCTGACATCCATAAACAGGCCGTGGTTATGCACGTACATGTATTCACCCACATACGTACGCATAGGTATGCACAAAAGTAAATGAAGCATGTATTTTTAAAAGGATTAAAAAGAAAATACACGCCATATGGAGAAAGGCAATGGAGCAAAGAGATCGTTAACCAGTTAAAGGCCCTGCTGTACAAGCACCTAGGGTTTCCTGTCATGTGACTCCAACTTTTGGGGTCATTTGCAGAAGGCAGGCTCTTTCAGATGCTCCATGTGTTAGATATAACTCTATACACACATTCATCCTTCACATACCTCATTGACATCTTAAATCTCCACCTAGCGTTGTATGTTTCAGTATGATTATGATGGATAGGTCAATGGTAGATACTCCAGAGTGTCTCTGGACCAATGGCTGGATTTATCAAGTCTCGAAGGTTTCCTACCTCCTCTTCTCCAACTTCTTTCCACAGGCCAAGCTGTGTCGGCCTTCTGGATGGACCTCACTCTTCCTATTCTCCTGCCTCCATCCAATGTAATTTCCTAACTTTTTTTACTTGAACAGAAAAAGGCACTGCAGTTCATAGTGGGCTCTCCCTGTGTTCTTGAGACCTACCTAACCATCTGGACCATCCAGATGCACAAGGACGCCAATTAGAACCTTTCCCTTTCCTGTAGGAAATACTTACAAATATGGCACTCTCAGTTCTTGATCCTAGTTATGCTTGCAGTTACATGGACTTGCAGTCACATGGAGAGAAAATTCCACCAGTCACTGGGAACTCTCACCTTCCTCCAGACCTCCAGGGACCAAAATCAACAACAATAAAAGTTGTCACGAAAGTCACAAAAAAAAGTCACAAAACTATTTGGGAAGCCATCCTGTAAAGAGGCACAAAGTGATCCCTGTTTGGGGTTCATTTTCAGAGAAGATACAATGTTTTCTGAGGAAGAATAATAGTAAGGCATGGTGTCTTCAAGTTACTTCAGGCTTGGCATGTAAGAGACAAAATGGAAGGCTTTTTCAGAGCTCTGTGTGAAGCAAAAAACAAACAAACAAACCCTATAAGCTACTCTTTTGATTGATGAGATTCTTGAAATTAACACAGAATGAATGATAAATGAGGTGAGAGAAAATCAGTGGTGTCAGTAAGTTGTCTATAGCACAGTGTCAAGTGGCCATGTATACCCAGTGGAAATGCCTCTCCACTGAAGTATGGCAGTGCTAATTTGCTGGGGAGGAGCTGGCTCTGCCATTCATAGGATATTTATAAAGGAGAAGCACTTGGCAGATAACTGTGCTTTCTCAGAAGCACTAGTTGTTTAAGTAAGTGACTCTTTTTATGAAAGGCAATATCGCTAGAAGGGGTATTTGGGGCTTAGCATACAGAGTTGAAGTTTATACAACTTCTTAAGAAAATTAGGAAATAAAATCAGGAAAGTGCGTCTCTTCGATCAGGAAATACAAGGGTGAAAAGAGCGCGTTTCCCGTTGAAACGGAATTTGCTTCTGGAACAAGAACCCCGTACAGAATCTAAAGTGCTCTGTTTGTTCGTGTCCTCTGGTGTAAATTGCTTTTCTTTGCTGGTAGGAGAAACAGGAATTCAGAATATTTCTGATTCAGGATGCTAAATAAAATCCCGCCCGTGAACTAATCAGGTTAAGTCAAGGAAGAGAGGCTAAAATGTGACCCTGTGCCATCGTAAGTGACATATTCCCTCCGTCGTGTTTTCCTGTCATTCAATATAAAGAGACAATTATTTTCTTGTCATTTTTACTAATTGAGTCCGCTACATCTATAATGCGATCTTTAATCTTCCAGTCTTGAAAGAAATCATCAGGAATCACAGAACCGTTTGCACAGGAAAACCAGAGTGTGAGTTCAGGAAGAGCCTGCTGCTTTCTCTCCTTTTCTTTAATTTTCCAAGGCCATTACCAACACATTTTTGCATCTCATTTTCCTCCCGAAGTGCAGTAGGAGCTAGAGCAGCATTTCTTCTGCTAAGGACAGCTATCAGATACAAGAATTTACACTAAGAGCAACGCACACATTATGCAAAGAGAAGGGTCGGAGCTAATAGCAGTTCATGAACTCGATTTATTATTATAGAAAATATGGATCTGATCTGATCACATCAATACTTGAGTGCATGCCTTGTTAGTGCTCTACATGAAGAAATGGACAACATGCGGGAAGCTATGTTCCGAGATGAAGGATGCTCGCGAGCCTCCACAGTGAAGGCTGTGGCAACGGCAGCATCTCCGCGACACTGACAATGCCAGCAAGGACAACTGCTGCCACTCAAATGGCATATTTCAGAGATCGAGGCACTTATCTTAAATACGCTGAACCTACCATGTCAAGGCTTAAACAGCCTATGTTTCATGTAGAGAATGAAATGCCCAGGAATTCCAAAGAGGACCAAAGTTTGATATACACCAAGAATCTGGCTTTTCCCAAAACATATTTGAGGATCTATCTTTTCCTCTGGAGCTTTCAGCTGGAAAGCAGAGCTAATCAATGTCCTTTCTAAAACCACGTCTAAAGGATGCACAACATACATCCCAAAGCTGAGGAAAATCCAGGCAGGTGAGCTAAGGATCTATTGGCCACTACCTTCCAGTTTGAAACTTTTTATGGCACAGTATGCAAGAACACACACACACATACACACACACACATATATATATAATGTATACTCACACACACACATATATATATATAATGTATACTCACACACACACACACACACACACACATATATATATACTCACACACATACATACACACACACACACATATATGTATATAATGTATACTCACACACACACACACACATATATATATATAATGTATACTCTCACACACACACACACACACACACACACATATATATATACTCACACACATACATACACACACACACACACACACACACACATTTAGTCAACAGATACATCAAGTCTTTCAATTTTTTTCCGACTCTTTCCAGCATACCTTAAATGCTTAAAGGACAATGCAAGTAAAAATCTCACACTGACTTTATGCTCTGATAGACATAGGCGTGTTGAAGGGAGATAAACAAGAAACTATTAGGTGAGTTAAAAGCACAATAAATTGGATAGAGCCAATCTTTATAGTTAGAAGGGAAAGGTTGAGCAAGATATGAATAACCATGAACGCCTGCTGAGGAAGGGGTGTTGGATGTAGGAAGCTAATTAAAATAGAATGTTGTAAGCAGGTCACATTAAGAATGCTCCCCAAGGAGCCACAGACTAAAACAAAACAAAACAACAAAAACAAAAAATAAAAAAACAGTGCCAGGTATAGAAAACATTCCTTCAAGATGTAGGGCAGGGGCTCCAAACATCTTTGAAAACCAATATAGGCCACAGCCATTACTTTTGGTTCCCTTCCCTGGAACACACTTTGGGCACAGGATTTGTATGCACTGAGTAGGACCTGACCTGAAGCCTTCTCTCCCTGGGACTCGCTCTCATAGTATTAGAAAGTGCTATGCAAACTCCCAAGGGAGAAAAGTACTCAACATTCTCACCCAGGTATCCAACTCATGAACCACTACAATGACCAGTACAGCAAGAGATTCCCCAAGCATGTAATTGTAGTACTTTTTCATTTTAGGGGTAACCAAAAGCTGTCTAATTGGGCTTAAGGCCCACTCAATAAGAGCATATCCATGCCTGGCACTGTAAACCTGGCCAGCTACCCCTGTCTGGAGGGGTCCTAGTTTCTAGAGGAAAACTTAATACTGCCATTTTCTTAAACCAATATAACTTCTATATTCTAAATATTTACCCTCATACCCATAGATGAGTACAGCTCTCACCCCTCATCACAGATGCTTCTTTTAACAGCAGACGGAGACCATGTCAGAAAGCCACAGACAACTGGTCAAAATGCAGCAACCAGGTGACTGTGGGGTGCTCAGTCCCAACTGCTACATCTACAATGCATCTTCAAGACCTAAGACTTAGAGAAAACCACAGAAAAGGAGTCTTATATTGTGACAGCCAGGGGACCGAGATGCCTGCTGAGATGTGGTGTCTTGTAGACATGACAGGAATGCTACACCCATGAAATCTCAAGGTTGTAGAAGTTTATTATTTATAGTTGTGCTTAAAATACTGTTTTGTGTGCTGTTGGGTCTTGCTGGCTGCCTAGGTCTTGGCGTTTTGTATTGTCTGCAGGTGTTGGATTTCTGTGGGGGACGTTTGATTGCTCATGATCTGCACATGCTCTCAGTAGAACACCTAAGGAGTTCTGAATCAATAAAAACACCTGAGTTCAGACACTCTGGAGCTGGCCACGATGATGGTTCCCTTTGTTGAGGTCTGGCAAGGTCTGCACATATGAAAATGCCTCCTTGTCTTTCTCTGCTGAGCCACCACACTAGCATACTATTACTGCTCAACAATATGGTTGCCTAAGCAAGACCTCCAAAAAGACCACATCAGCCAACATGCCAATATAGATGGAGGAAATTTCACAAGGCTCCACCCTTAGGTGCAAGACTACAGACAATCAACAGTTCTTGAGAAAGGAAAAATAAGTTTTCTCCTTTTTTATATATTGGAATAACAACAGACTGGGCTGAAGGCCTGAGCCTGTATGACATTCAAGAATGGCTTTACTCCTTTCCCTTAGAATCACAAAGGAGACTGTTTATAGTGAAGATGTCCTACGTTCCCACATCCCTGTGGCCCAAGCTTTACTTTAGCAACTGTAACAATGTGTCAGGTGCACATTTCCATCTTAAGATAAGTCCCCATAGGCTATTCAATCCCTAAGTTGTCAGCCTTAAACACATGCACGTATGGGCAACACTAAATAGACTCAGCAGTGTGTGTGTGTGTGTGTGTGTGTGTGTGTGTGTGTGTGTGTGTGTCTGTAACAATAATAACCAAAGGAGAAGACATCATGGAATTCAGTGACAGACACACAAGAGAAGGTGAAGGGGGAAGTGGAAAGCTGAAATGTAATGTAAATATAGAACATTTGTGTGAGTTCTCAAAAATAAAAATAAAAACCTTCAAAAAAGAATATAACCAGAGAGTGCAGACCAGAGGGAATCAAGGGAAGTGGCCACTCAGACAACTAGAGCAATGCAGAAACGTAAGAGTCCGGATACTTTAGGATGGCAGGGATGGAGGCTCGGCTCCCCACTGTCACCTACAACACTCCCAAGGATTCCTTAAATCTTCTTAGTGACCTGGACTCAGGTAAAACTGCGTATACAGCATCAACATAGAAAAATGTTTCAGGATGAGCAGCGATGGAATTCATTAAAAAGTGATTTCATACATATATTTTAACATATTTTAAACATGAAAATTGGAAGGTAAAAGGGAAATAAGTAAGAAAGTAAGGCATACCCAAGGGCTTGGGGTGGTTTTCTCAAAAAAGAAAGAAAGGAGCTGGGCAGTGGTGGCACACACCTTTAATTCCAGCACTCAGGAGGCAGAGGCAGGAGGATCTCTATGAATTTGAGGCCAGCCTGGTCTACAGAGTGAGTTCCAAGACAGCCAGGGCTACACAGAGAGAAATCTTGTCGAAAGAAAACAAAAATAGAAGGAAGGAAAGGAGGGAAGGAGGGAGGAAGGGAGGAAGGGAAGGGAAGGAAGGAAGAAAGGAAGGAAGGGACGGGAAGGAAGGAAGAAGGAAAAGGCAGGATTCGCAAGAAGTCACAATGCACTGTCTTTACCATGGTCACATACTAGATTTAGGTGCTTTTGAAGTTATTAACTTCAAAATAATGCTAAGGAATTTAGATGAGATCACGCGGTATTACCCGGGATCCACCTGACAGTATTACAGTTGCTAAAGTAAAGCTAGAACGACAGGGCTGTGGGAAGGTCAAACCTCCTCACTGTAAACAGTCTCATTTGTGATTTCCAGAAATCCTTGAATGTCGCACAGGCTTGGCCTTAAACCTGCATCATTGTTATTTCAACGTAAGATGTTTACCCGTAAGAAGAATACCTCTGCTATGTCACCAACCTCCATGGCGAGTGTTAATTGTGATGGCTCTCATCCTCAGCTGGTAAGAGGCTTCAACTAGACTTCACTACGAGGGGCTCATTTGCCTTACCATTTCCCTGTGGTTTTCACTCTCGTTTTATCTGGTCTCAGTAGGAATCAGTGTCTGGGGCAGAGGGGACTTTGAGTCCAAGAGGTTTGAGACACTGGCTTTTTACTGTGAGTGAAATTGTTCTGTTGCAGGGTAATCTGGCATAAGTTTTTTATAATTATTTCAGTTACGGTGTTGAAATTTTTATAAGAGGGTCAGGGCCAGGAGCAGTTAGAAAGTTACGGGGATAATCCAGGTTACAGTGAGGATGGCTTGGCTGTGGTAACAGGAAGTGTTGAATTTCAGCAGTGTTCTGAAAGTAGAGCCTTCTGCATTTCCTGACAGAATGGATGTTGTATGTGAGAGAAAGAAAGCTAGATGATGAAGCTCCTTCCTTTGAGCAACTGGAAAAGCAGATTTGCTATCTATTGGGAGGTAGAAAATTACAGAAGGAGCAGGTGGAAAGAAGCCTTTTCTTTTGGACCCCATTGAGTGTGAAGAGTCCAAGTGCAGATGTTGAGAAGATTGCTGGGCGCATGAGTCTGCAACTCAGGACAGAGGCCATTGCATCCGCAGAAATTAATATTGGTGAGTTGTCAGGCTGAGGGTGCCGTCTAATGCCAAGAGAATCAATAAAAGGGTGAATGTGACAGCAAGGAGTGAATCCAGCCCTGGGCCTGGGACATTACATCATCAAGAGATCAGGAGAGGAGAAGGAACTAGGAAAGAAAACTGGGGACTGTAAAAGGTAGAAAAAAACAAAAAACTAAGTCAGCCAAACCTGGTGGCGCATGGCTTTAACGTCAGCCCAGGGAGACAAAACCAGAGGAAGGTAGATTTCTGTCAGCTCTAGAACAGTCATCGCTGCATGGCAAGACCCTGTTTCAACAAACAAAAAACTGAAGGTGTTCATTATTTCTGAAGCTAAGTGAAATAAAGCAATGAGGAAGGTGGAAGATTAGTACAATGCCCATCCCTCATGTCTTTGGGCAGACTTCAGAGTTTACATTGGTCCTTAGTTCTGGAAGTAATGTCTTGACTCAGTTCCCCTAACCAGCAGCAGGGACATGTCTGCATTGGCTAAGTCATGCAGTTAAGGGTGCTCCTATCTGTGGAGCTCTGAGGACCAGCCTGGCCCCTAGTTACACTCACTTAGACACTCAGAACAAATCACTGAGGAGCCTTCTGCAGCACAGTGCAATGCCAGCAACCTACTGAAAGAGAAAAATCCCACCGGTGCTTACTCAGTGAACCTCCTCAGTTCCACCCCAATCTCTGCCTTTCCCAGGTTGCTGGGTCTCTAAGTCCCAGCATGGCCCGGAAAAAGGAAAAGGAAGAAAAACTTATGCGTGTTATGGAATTGCACGCACAGGCACTGTCACATCTCTTATTTAGCTCCCCAGCCCCAGTGCAGCAGACTCTCAAAGACTGTTTTGTCAAATTAAACTGAAAGACATGGTACTTTATCACATTTCTCTCTGCTGCTGTGGCCAAGGGAAAAGTTGTACAGGAGAAATTACCATTCCTTATATGACCTAAATAGACAACATAAATGCACGGCCATCCTTGGCCTATGATCGGTGAGTGAGGTTTCCAGAACAGAGGGAAGTCATAGCTAAGAAGCACGAATGTCCCCGAAGCAGGCAAGCATCCCACCTCTGTGGTGTGAGCTCACTCAGCTCCCCTGGCTCCTTAACAGCAGGGAGTGTCAGCTTCACTTGGAGATGTAGAGCAACCATCCTCAAGGTTTGATGATTCCCTCATACATTCAAAAGCATAGTTCATCTGAGTGTCCACATATGAGCCATGACAAGGCCATATACCTTAGGGCTTGGAAGCATTACTTACTCTCAGTTCAAAAATATCACTCCCGTCTTCATGAAGAGACTACAGAGACATCAGGAACACCGAGTGAATCACAGGTATCCTCTGTGATTTAAGAGCTACACGCCTGGCTTCTGGTTTAAGGACAGATTATAACATCATATGCATGGAGCAGAAAGAGCTGTCTTTGTTCCATCCCTAAAAATATTCAACAGAGAAAACCAGGGTATGCAAATTGTTGGTTACAGGATGGATGAATTCTCATCAAGCAAAAAGTGTATGGTCCTTGGTTTCTAGCAAAAGGAAAATAAAAACGAGATAAGGCCAGAATAAAGAAAAGTATCAGTTGGGTTTCTCCCAACTAACAGGATCATATAAAAATAAAATGGAGAATAAAAACGCTGTGATGTTGATGGATTATGATGAGAACTGAGTAGAAGAAAATAAGTGCTCAGAGCATCTAGTTCTCTGAACGACACTGGAAACCTGGAGAGTCGGATGTGCTCAAGCTTACGTTCAGTCAATCTGAAAAATGTGGCAAGATTACTAACTGCAATTTCATGTTGACAGGATGGGGGTCCCAACGCAATTCCAGAGGCAGCCGTTCTCCTTACAGAGATAACAGACATAACCCAGGTTCATTCAAAAGGTCAATTCTGGGGTTACAGCCAAGATCAAGTTCATAATTGTAATTTTGTCTTCTTTAAAGAGCATTACATCAGATGAGGCATTGCCCAGAGAGGAGCAATTTTCTCTGTAAAATTATTGTCATTAAGAAAGCTTTTAGGAAGGGTGACCAGGCCTTTATTCTGTTCAAAGTTCTGATTTTGAGTTACATATCAAGTCTTAAAGCACAAAACTTAAAGAGAATCTACTCTACCACTTCTTAGCTTTACAATGCTATGGTCCTTTAATTAACATCCAGAAGACTCATTCAGGAAAATACATCTCCTTTTTTTATGCAAGAACATTTAGAGGAGTGTGTTAGACTACAGGCCTGAGAAAGGGAGGTGATTCAAGACTTGAGCATTCTAGGGTAGCAGAACAGGAATTCTTGTCCTCCAAATTCTCATGGCTGGGCTGCGATGCTGTGGACAGATACTGCCTAAACAGTCACGGGGGATCTTCCCAACCAGGAAGGAGCTCTTTAAAGGCCACACGGCAGGTTTCAAACTTGGAGACTCAAAAAGAAACCTTGAACTCAATTGGTTTATTCTCTTAGAAAACAGATAATGAAATCAAAAGCCGGAGAGCACGAGAAGAGTTTCCCAAGACTAAACAGTTCATTAGTGGCAGAGCACTGATAGATGGACAATGTTCTGGTCATGGATGGGACCACACTGCCTATCTTAATGCAATTGATTGGCGAAAAACCCTAGCAACCACTTGTTTGCAGTGTTCAGTACCAGAGGAAAGGACCGAGTAAGGAAGAGATCGGAGTCCAGCTTTACACTTCCTGTTTTCAGTATGCTAGTTACCACAGTTACTGTAAAATGGACAAAGAAGGGATTTTTTTCTGAGAAATCTGGGACCACATAGTATGGTCCACTTTGGGGAACTGTTTTATTCTTGCCACCTCATTTAATCAGTGAGGGCAGGCAATATCTGTGCCTTTGCCTACCGATATTGTTAGCTTCTTTGCCACAAGCAGAGATGTGATAATTAGCAGATGCAATCAGATCCAACTATAAAATGCAATTTCCAAATATTGCTGAGAACCAAATGGAGTTGAGTTTGCTACACTGATATGAACTAAACTTAAATGGAGAAGCTAATAACACTCAACTTTCTGGTGACCTACTTATGAATTGACATCCAAAAGGAAACTAAAGGGAGCAGGATATCCTGTACCCAAAACTCAAGGAGGCATCAGTCATGGGTTCCCATCGTAGGGGACTGAATTTTCAGTTGTCATTTGGCTGAGTAATGTGTTAAGCAAAGAAAGACTCTATTAAATAGGTGCCTTCAGCTGTTCGAATGTACCTGACATTATCAGTTTTCGGCCCCCTTTGAAGACTGTTCTCATCTTGCAGGCTGTCATATCCAAGATAAGAGGGTATGTTTCTTCTGCAGATTGCAATAGAGAAGTGGCAGATTTGGGAGAGCATAAACAAATAGACACACACTTGCACGCACACACACACACACACACACACAACGTGCATATTCCACTGGAAACAAACAGTCTGAGCCAATCTTAGAATGAGCTCCTGTCTCCAACTGCAGTTTCTACACTGCCTATTGATTTGTGTTCTCAGTGAGAGTCAGATCCCAGCTTCATACAGCAAATCAGTCTAAGCAAAGAATATGATGCCTTTCTCTTTAGTGTCTGGCATTTGGAAACAGTGATGTCTAATAAAGGTTTCTTTCCTGAGCTGCCCCAATAAGGAAAAGTACCTATCAGTCAGTGTGGGTGTACCATTCCAAAGAGCTGTAGGAGATCAGTTCGAGGGGTGTGAAGATGAATGGAGCTTGCCTCCCCAACCCAGTGAAAACAAGGATGTTGGGCTGAGGCTCTTATGCCTCTCATTACTTCGCCTGAACCACGTAAGTGACTCTCCTAATCGCATTTCTGCGCAAGGCACTGGAGGGCCTTGCTTTTCTCCTTTAGTGTGCAGAGGGGAAAAATATCTGCCCTGTCAAAGCCACACAGGGGGATTCTCTTAAAATAAACAGCTAAACTTAACCGCGGGCTTTTCCTTCCATGGGCATATTTTAAACGGATAGAATGTTGGAAGGCTGTTAGAAAAATGACAAGTGTCTGTTTTCATTAAACTCCCCACGAGCATGGATCTAATTGACAACCTTTCTAAGGCTTAGAGGAACTTCTAGCTTCGGGTTGTCATAGCAACGTGTCCCTACTGCTGGAGCTGTGCTGCTCATAGCCATTATTCACAAACCTAGAGTGTAGACACCCTAAGTTAACCAGGAATTTCCTCAACCTACAGGGTAGCAAATCCAATTTCCCAAGAAGGTAAAATTTCCCGCTTTGAAGGCTAAGCTTCTACTTCAGATACTCAAGAATTTTTTTTTTTTTTTTTGGTAAGACTTAAATTGCCATAATCAGTTCTTTCAACTCCTTTCAGAGGAGTGACATGGCGCCCAAATCTATCTCCTCCTTTGAGAGGTAACAGCCATTGTTACACATTGGAGTCATCAACAAACTCCAGGCTCACAGAATCCCAAGGGAGAGGAGAGAACAGAGGCTGCCACATAAGCAGTTGGCTCTGAGCTATTGAGAGCCTCGTCCCAGTCCACTCTGCACTCACCGTGTCGGTCTGAGGGGCTGCAACACCCTGAACAGCAGAGAGCCATGCCAATGCAACAATACATAACACACCTAAGGTTCAGTATTTCATCGACTCAGATCCAGATGGCAGAGTTCTCATTCATCCTAAGTTATACTGAACAAAACCAAGGTTAAGTGCCATTCCCAGGGCCGCAGAGCTTACGGATAGCAGGGGCAGGATTTCAAACTTTTATACCGTGTCATCCCTACTGTACTGGACGGTGAAAAGAAACAGTCACACTGTGAATGACCTGACCTTTCCAGAGGGGACAACCTGAGGGTCACAGAAAGGATGGCTTCTCCTGCAAAACCATTCAGTTAAGGGTTTTCCTCACAAATGACTCTGTCCATCAACTGTCCCGTAAATGTGTATGTCGCCACCTTCTGGACTGTGGTAGGCACTGACTCCACATCTTTAGGAAAGAGCCATGCTCCTGCCACACAAGCTGGACTTAATTTTCTTTTATTTGCTCCTCTCTCTCTCTCGCTCTCTCTCTCTTCTTCTTCCTTTCACACACACAGGGAGAGATGGGAAGAGGGTATTATTGAGATACGGTGTATGAAACTCAAATTATTAATAAAAATATTATAAAAAAAGAAAGAACTATCACCCTGGCGAGGAGAAGTGCTTACTTGAACATTGAACTTGAACTCTGTGTTCAGACAAGATGGATTGGACCTGTGTTACTCAATTTTTCTCAGTTAATTGAATCAGTCACTGCTCATCTACCTGGTCACCGCTGATGGGATCTCCAAACAACACTCCTCAATAATGATCTTCCACATACTGGATCCATCTACAGCGGGAAGGAACGTTCATCCGGGACTCATACTCCCAAATGGCAAAATGAACAGAGACGAAACAAAACGAAAGCTTGCTAAGCTTAAGACATGATTATTCCTTTCTGCTGTTTTTAATTGAAATGTTGTGTTACAAAGATTTCTGTTCATTTTGCATATGTATCTGTTCATGTGTTTGGATTTTCATGTGTGGGTGCATGTGCGAGTGTGTGCATGTGCACGTGGAGGGCAGAAGTCCTCGGATGTTGTTCCTCATGAGCTGCCTACCTTGTCTCTTCTGGGATCTTGGCTGAGAATGCTGGTTGGCAAGTAAGCTCTAGAGATTCACCTGTCTCTTTCTCCCCAGCAGGAGGGTGGCAAGCACATTACCATATTCAGTCTTGTATGAGAGAGCTACTATAGATATAACTCTGGTTCTTGTGCTTATGCAGCAAGCTCTTAACTGACTGCTGTGTCTCCCAACCCTGTGTTTATTTTTCTAAGGAAGGATGATTTCATAACATTAAAAAAGTACAGTGAGTGTGAACTCACGCGAATAGGTTGACTCGCAGATAACTAACTGGTCCTCTACAACGAGCGTGTCTGGGGTTAAGGCCAAGCCAAGGACCGCTGATCACTCATTGTGAGTGACAGCTGAGCACTTCCCCTCGTAACTCACACACAACAGGCATTGATGAGGTTCAAAGTAAAAAAAATATATAAAAAAGACTGGAAGCAGGAACCAGTGTCCAATGCTTTGAAATATAACAGCTCAAATATAGCACAGAACGGTTTTGTTTTTTTTTTTTTTCAAAAATAAAAGAAAGAAAAGGAAGAAAGAAACCAATAGATTCTTTCCCTCTGTCTTGGGAAATAGGCTATGTCCAGGCAACCTTCCAGAAATCCTACCCACTAGCAGCAGCCCAGCTAAATTAGCTAGTCAGGGATACAGAACAGAATGTGCTCTCTACTCAATTCTCAGCCATCCCACTGAACCCAAAAACAAGGAGCCTGAGAAACGAGTTTACCTGAAGATATAAAACAAGAAAAAAAATTTGAATCCACTCATTATTCATTGTTTCTGCAAACATTTATTCAGGTTTTACTCTGGGCCAGACACTGGGGAAAGAGCAATAAACAAAAATATCCCCATGGAGTGTATACACTCTTGGAAGACATAATCAACTGAAAAATATGTGTGTCCAACAGCCATCGACAGAGGTAGAAAATAAATTGAGGAAATAAGAAAATGGGGTTATTCTTATAGAGACACCCTGAAGCCCTGCTTAATGAGAAAATATTTGAGCAGATATTCGAAGTGAGAAAGCCAACTGTTATGACATACAAATGAAAAGCAAGAGGTCAACAGAGCTCGGGCAAAGGCACTAAGGTGTCTTCAGGTTGGAGGCTGATAGACACACAGGAGTTTTGAGAGAAGGGACTCAGTGGCATAGACTGGGATCCCAATGGAGCAGACACTGGGAGTGAAACTATCATGCAGGAAGTTTATATCAGGAATGCTCTTAGGACTGATACTTAGAAAAGGAAAGGGGTCTGGGCATGGTGGCATACTACAGGAATTCAAGGCTATCTTTGGCTACATAACAAGTGTGAGACCCTGACAGAAGGGGGAGAGAACAAGCTTTAACAAATGGAGAAGTTGGACCATGATATAGTCACACCAATGAACTAGTCCTGGAGCTCAGATGGTGCTTCAGCATTGTCCTGTATTGTGAAGGATGCCAGCCTTTGTATCTGCACGTCTACTAGTTGTGAGATGCAAGCTGTCCCAGGAAAGAAGCATAGCCTTGAGAGAAATAACATTCTCCATTGATGGGCAGTTTCCACAGGGCCAACAACCCCAGGAGACAAATCTTTCAGCGCTGAAGGTAAATTTGGGTAACAGCGCTGTACCTACTGTACCATGAAGATGCGGTCAGCCTCCTTTGTTCATGGGTTCCTCATCCATGCACCCAATCAACTACAGTTTAAAATACAGGGGTGGGGAGTGATGTATCTCTGCTAAACATGAATAGACCTTTGCTTTCTCTTCCCTCTAAACAATACAATATAATTCCTACAACATTTACTCACAATAGGTGTTTTATTAATGCAATGGTGACTTAAAGTGTATAGATGGGTATATGTAGGTTCTGTATATATATACACATTTATGTATATATATATATATATATATATATATATATATACACACATACGTGTATATATGCATGTGTATATATATAAACATAAATGTATTTATATATGTATGCATATATATACTTGTATTACTATTTCGTCTTGTTAAACAAGGTGATTGTTATATATGTGTGTGTGTGTGTGTGTGTGTATATATATATATATATATATATATATAGTAAAAGAAGAAGAGTATTTAAAGAAATGAAAACCTTGGTACAAACAACATATGATAGAGTAGAAAAAAATGAAAATATGGTGTGGTTTATGAGCAGAAAGAAGACATGGCTTAGGTGGGTATATGAAATTCTCAGAGAAAGACATGTGAACAGATATAAAACCTGAAAGAAAAGCCAAAGGCAGCAGCCTGGGTAAGGATTACAGATCTAGGCAAAGCTGAAACTGTTGCACATCTGTGGAAATTATACACCACCCCCCCCAAATATTTAGAGGTCTTTGAGGACAGCACAGGAAACTTGGAGTGTGCACAGAGTAATTTCAACAAGACTCTTGTCGTGCATTCTTCACCCAGTCTTCATACATGTTCCTAAAGGTCACATAGTGTTCAGCTCAAAAATTTGAATTCTAACCCAACCGCAGTCTTGCAATGAAGCTACACCTGTAACTTTCATAGTGTACTACATAAGAAAAGCGAGGAAAAGAATATGCAAAATAGAAACGGATTTTTATTGTGCACCACAGAAGTTCATGAGGTTAGAAAATTAATCCTAATTTGCATATTGATTATATTTGGGGGATAAGAGAGGGATAGAAAGTGGGATCCCTATGTTCATACCCGTGGGTCCATAAAAAAGGGAGGAGAGACTTGAGCTGGCACATCTGCTCTGTCTTACTGTGTGATGCCCTCCAACATGTTATGATGCCCAGAATGCTGGTAGCATGCTCCTGCTTCTCCAAAACTGAGATAAACCAACCTCCGTGCTTTAAGAGATGCTGCCCTATGATACTTCCTTAAAGCCATAGAAAACAGACAAAGAGAAACTGAAAGTTGTAAGATGATTAAAATGTTTTTAATAGTAACACTTAGAGGCTACTGGCATAACAAACTACGTGTGTTAAATTAGAGCAATATATAACTCTACAGTATAAAAATGTAAAGGCAAAAATAACACCAGCAAGTGTTCCTCTAAAATTTGTATGGAAAAAAAAAATTGGAGAAATAACACAGACTAGTAACAAACAAAAATAGAAATGGGCAGGTAGAAAATGGCAAAATTAATCTCAAACATGATTCTATGGAAATAGGGATAAAAGAAACACAGAGTTATTAAGACTAAACAAGACCAAAGACAAAGGGGATGAATCAAAAATTTAGAGGCACAGAAACGCTATCAGCTCTACACGAGATTTGTTTTAGCTATCCGTGAATATTCTACACACCTTGTCATAGTGCCATCAAAATATTCAATGGGAAGCACAATTTCCCAAAAGATAAAAAAAAAAAAACAACACAAAAATTGACACAATAAGGAAAAACCTGAACACACTTAAAATTATAGGTAAATTTTAAAGGGCTTAGAGAAATTATCCAAAGAAGCCTCTGTTTCTTCTGTTTTACATGTTGACGTTGCTTCCAATCCTGTCGCAGTCTACCGGCAGGAAGCAGAGACAGTGACTTCAGGGGAATGAATAAGAAACTGGCCAGCTACACACATTAAAAGACTCTAGAGAGAACTGGGTTTCCTCCAGTCAATAAGAATTCTATCAACAAGCTAGGTATTAAAAAAAGAGTTAACACAACCTAGAGAACTCAAGCACCCAAAGGGGTCAAGTCGTCATTCAAGACTTGGCTTGCAAAGGTTTCTCCTTGGCTTACAGCTATGGGAGACTCCAGTTCAAACACTGATGCTGTGGCCGAAGCAGTCAGTGAATCACAAAGGAACCAACAGCAGTCCTCCCTCTATATCAGCAATTTCAGTTACCGACAAGAGTGGTAAGGGGCTCCCCCCAAAAAGTAATAAATATTAAGTTGCAAACCAATTTACATATATGAGCATCATGATAAAATTCATGTTGTCCTAAAGTCTCCACGCTGTATATGCTACCTCACATAGAATATAGGACTTAGGTCTGTCTGTCATTTTAGGCATTACTAGTATGGTTGTAAAGTATCTCCAGGGAATAGAAATTATATATCTTTCAACCTTGTAGAAAAAGACTGTAGTAGTTAGTGTATGGCTCAGTGCTCCCAAGGCAAAGGACCACAGTGAGGCATAAGCTGTTGCTCTGCTCAGCCTTGGAATCCCAATGACTCTTTAGGGCTTAACTCATGCAGGAATCTAAATGCCTGGCCAGGAAAAGACAGACGCCAGGAGGTGCCTGGGATTCTCAGCACAAACTCTGACATTCACCATGGATGGAGGTGACACTGACGAGATAGCTGGACTGTACCCAATGTGGGTCTGCCTTAAAGGAGGCCATGAAGAGCAGCAGGAGGAGTGGGCAGAGGCAAGAACTCTTCCTAGTTGCAGTGACAATATGAAAACAAGCACTAAAATTGGATTCTCTGTTCAAGTTCTAAGTTGTAGACAGTGGGAGTTTTGGTTTTTTTTTTTTTTTTTTCTTTTTTCAGGGATTTTAGAAACCTCATGTACTTATAGCTAAGGTCAGGACAATACTTCTCAGGCTGAGTTTTCAGCAATAGGTCCAGCAGCTGATACCACAGTGTCACTACATCTCAACATGGGAGCTCTGGGTTGTTGGTCCTCCAGTGGCTCCCATTGATCAGGTAAAATCTAAGTCAGGTGCCTGCACCTTCACAACAAAATGGTGCAACACGGATGACAGACCAGATATTATTGTTGGAAAGAAAGGGTTCACAAAGTAGGCAACTGATACAGTAAACAGGCAGAAAGGTTTAGACTCAACCTTTTAGAGCATCTAAACTTTAGAGCATGGCGAATAACTAGCAATTACTGCAGGTGGGAGAAAGTCATCCACGTCTCTTCTACTGAAAAATAGAACGGACAGTCATAACTTCTTGAGTGGTATGAGTGATGAGGTAGACAGAGAAAATGGACCGCAGAGACCTGTGCATAGACACCTGCTTGATTACACAGGTTAGACTGCTGTCTAACATCCTGAAGATGTTCCCATCACAAAGGCACCGAATGAGAAAATGTAGCTTAGTCTACCATCCTTGTTGCGGAACAAAAATTACCCAAAATATTTGCAATAAGTCTGACTAGAGTGTCAAAACACTTAGCCAGTGGCCCAAGAAAGTTCTCACGGTAGAGTTTAGAACCATACCTCTTCTTGTTTGTTTGGTGTGTGTGTGTGTGTGTTCATGCATATGCAAGGGTATGTGTGTCTTCCTCTATGTTGCTCCCTTTTATTGCTTTGAGACAGGGTCTCTCTCTGGATGCGAACTTGGCTGTTTTTTGCTAAGCTTTGCTAGCCAGAAGTTCTCAGGAGTCTCTTATCTCCACTCGTCCCCCGTTTCTCACAACCATGCCTGGCTTTTGATGTGGACTCTAGGGATTCGTGTTTGCATGAGGTCTTCATGTTTCCTAAGCAGGAAGTTTGATCCTCAAACCATCTCCTGATCCCTCTTTTATTTTAAAGATCGAAGAAGGAAAATGCATTGTACAGAAAATAATGCTCAGTTTTCCACTAATGTCTGGACAAAACACCAGAACAGGCATTACGACAGCAGAGATAAAGACCAAAGCAGTGATCTGGGGTATTTCCATGTGCCAAGCATTGTGAGATGACATCTTTCATTCAAAACTGCAGCATTTCTTGAAATACCAATTATAGAAAGTGGATGTCACTTTTGTCTCTTGGACCTAAGTACCAGAACCTTTCAGATACTTAAGTCCATGGATGCTTAAGACTCTTAGAGAAAATGACACTGGAGTTGCATAAGTACCTACATGCTCCCACGCACCTTGGCTACCAAATATGGTGTAACCACAGTGGTTGCTGTACTGTATTGATCAGATCCTAAAACAACAACAACAAAAATCTCTACAGATCATTAACAGAAGGAACTTTTTCCTGAATCCTTTCTATCTGAGGTTAGTTTAATCCTTTTAATGTGCATATGAAAGGCCAACTTTATTGGACCTCCTCTAAAAATTGAAGTGAGCCTTCAGACATTTCACTACTGCTCCAAATTAGAGTTTGAGTGAAGCTTTATTTGCTTGACCTCAAAGCCCTGATCTTCCTTTAGTACAAAAAAATCTTTGGTCCCGGACTGCTTGACGACCCCATGCTTCATGTTCTAACTGTCTGACATTTCCATTGTCCATAATCTGCAACAACTGGGTGGTAGTCCCCAGGTGCTAGGCTACCCTTTTCAGGTGCTCTTTCCAAACGTTGCCATCTCTGATCTACCTAGTACTTCCTCCCTAACTTCAAGCATCACACAGTGGTAGTGTTTTGGTTTTTTTTTTTGCTATTGATCCCATTATCTTTTAAAAAAAAAATTGTCAGGACTCTATGAATCTCCTTAACCCTGAATTCAGGAAAGCCCATATCAGGAGTCTGGCAATTTAAAAAGTGATGGTCATTTTAAAAACACAAGAGAGGCAAAGTCCTTGTAACCACCAGACTCCAGGCACGGCCGTGTGAAATAGTTGAGGACACTGACCGGAACCTGTTGGTGCCTCTCCAGGTCCAATCACTCCCCCATCAGGCAAATGTCCCATGTTTAGTCTCCTCATGTGATTTCCAGCTTATTAGGGCTGCTGTAGTAGCAGCCTGGGCTTCAGATCATTAGCCACTTGCTCCTTAAATGGAATCTGCTAGCTAAATGTAACCAGGAGCCTCCGGTCGTTTGCACTAATTGTGTTGAGTTGCTTCGTTAAAGTAAATAACGGAAGAAGTTACCAGTGTATACATACGAAGGCCATAATTTTCTTGTTTGTGCCAGACAGTAAGCACTTTGTACATTGTTCGCTAGGCTTATTCAGCTGTCAGCTAAATAGGATGCCCGGTCAGGAGGACCTGCTCCAGTGGGAAGCCCACAGCTGGGCAGCGTTCAGTCACAGCCTCTTCTGCTGAGAGATGAGAAGCTGAGGCTCCTCCTTCAGCTTGAGAATCCAACCACATGACGGTCTAGGAATGCAGCCAGGCAGTAGGAATTGGTCTGATTGTCGCAACCCTGGGTCAACCCAGACCCTTTAGAAACAGGACATAGATCCACTTTCCTCAGCTCTTCTGTGAAGCGAAGTAATTAAGAATTTCTCCAAACAGCTTTCTCTTCGTTGATGGTCAGTTGGTTTGACCAGACTAGTGGTTTTCCAACCAGTTTGGCCCATGGACTCAAGAAAAGTTATGGGATCATAAATGAAAAGGCAAACTGCTCACAGACAAATTGGACTGAGGAGGATCTGTGTAGTCAAGTCAATATTAAAGCTCTCCTCCGTGTCACCCAAATGTCAACCACATTTGGATGGCTGGGATTATAGCTTAGTAATGTTGTGCTTTCCTCCAATGCATAATGACCTAGGTTCAAGCCTAGCATTGAAATACTAATAATAATGATAATAATATAGTACAGTAAAAATACATTTAGTCTAATAGCCTGGTTAAGTAGAACAAAAAGGGAGAGGACTTCAGATTTTTCCTATTTTGCTTGGCTGGTCCTTTTTCTAGAATGCACATGGTGGGGCAATATTTTCAGATTTATTTATTTTTACTTTATGTTTATGGGTGTTTTGCATGGATGTACGTTTTTGCACCATGTGCATACCCGGTGCCCATGAAGGTCAGAAATGGGCATCAGATGCCTTGGAACTGGAGTTACAGATGGTTTTGAGCCACTATATGGGTGTTGAGAACTGATCCCTGGATCTCTGTAAGAGCAGCAAGTGCTCTTAACCACTGAGCCATCTCTGCAGCTCCAAGTGTTGTTCTGGAATGCAATGTCATTAGATAGTTTATGCTCAACTTCAATGCACTATGCTTAATTTTTTACTACTGAGTTGCACTCTTCCTGTTTAGGTCATCATATTTTTAGTCTCCCCTTGAAGAAAAATAGAATCCTTTGGGAAAAACAATGACCCTGTATCTTCCTCATGGTCTCCAGTCCATCATACATATAGAAATAACTCTTGGCTTTTGGGACACCTAACTTTCTTATGAACTCAGAATGTGCATCTCCTATCTGCCTCAGTTTGTCCCACAATTGTTGCTAAACTTCCCCTTCTCAAAGCTGAGATAGATGTAGGGGTAGGAAGGCAGTGTTTGGAGATCATCCCATGCACAGGAGACACAAAAGATGGTCCGTCACAGTCTGTATCCCAAGTGGGGGCTAACCTTGTACTTAATACTAGAACAGGTGACTACTCCTTTCCAAGCTCTGAATTCTTCATATATGACACCATTTAATCACTGATAGGTTTTGCTAGATTTGATACTAGCTGGTCGCCATGTGGTAACAGGTGTACGTGGCTTGGGGATATACGTGGGTTGGGGATATGCATGGCTTGGGGATATGCGTGGCTTGGGGATATACGTGGCTTGGGGATATGCGTGGCTTGGGGATATATGTGGCTTAGGGATATACGTGGCTTGGGGATATGCATAAAGGAAACTAGAGTGTTGTGATCAAATGTAGTTGAAAATATTTTAGTCACCAAAGAAATTAAAAAGAGAAAAATGATATATGAAGCAAACATGGGGAAATCACAATAATTGTTGAGAGAAATATGTAGGGTTTATTTAAATTTTTACTTATCTTCTGTTTTATATTTAAAAGTTAAAAAGAAAATCTCTCTTTGGTTATTGTGTATATATACATACTGGCGTAACAGTTGGGAAGCCTGAGCTGTCCTTCAGAGGTGAGGGGATCTGGACTGTGCATTGGTGAAGTGTCCTTGGGAAATGCTTGTGGAAGTCTGAGCACGCTGAGAACTCAGGGTTTTGAGGTGGGTATCCTCAGGAGCATCTCCAGGGACCAGTGCACTAAAGTGGCATTCCCTAACACTTTGTGTAGGACAGCAAGCCTGAGTTACAAGTAGAGTTACAAGCTAGAAATGGGTTCTATCAGCAGGTGCAGTTAAGAAGCCCCCATCAGGTGTCTGCTCAGCGAGTCTTCCTGCACATTAGCACTTTAAAGGCCCTTCTCAACCCTACAGGGACAAAGGAAAATGACCTTGTTATCTGACCCTGTTAGTTTGAGAGATTAGAGAGAAATCCAGGCGGGGGAAAGAAAAGAGAACACACATAGAACTCTGGCCCCTTCAAGGGCATATATCTAGCAGGCATTGTGTTAAGTGACTTTCCTGAGACCTACAAGAGATCTACATATTATGCGGCTGCCAGGTACTCTGTACTTCCCCAGCTGTAACACATGTAAGTCTTCATTCAACAATTCATCTCTCCTGTCACACTGTAAAGGCGTTTGGCTTGACCACAGTTGATCACTGGGACCTACACTCTCTCTTTCCTATAAGAAGACCTATGGTTTCCCACAGGTTCCAGTTATATATTTCAAACTGCACTAAACAATTAGCATCCGTTCTCAGATTTCACAATACTGAAGTACAAACATCCCCCAAACACTGACCAGGGTGTTACTTAGGTACACTGAAACGGTTAGCAACAAAAAGCTGGTGGTGATTCTACTGATGCCTCTCATCTAGGCAGAGGAACATTAGATCCCAAAAGCCCTAGGCCAAGTGTGTCTCTCTGCAGGATGCCTGGAAGTCAAGGACAAAGTGCTGAATATTTTCTAATACACATTTTTCATCACTAAAACCGTATGACCTTGTAGAATTACCTCACTGATTTCATTACCTGAAAAATCTTAAGAAACAAGCTGTTTTGAAGAAAAATACACTTGTCCATTACGTAAATAAATCACAAGATGTCATTCTGTGCACTTGTACAAAATGATTTGATGTTATATTTCTGTTTCTCTTAGACTTATCTGCCACCTCTTGAAGACCACGACTTGCTGACAGCTGAAAGGCACTGGGTAGCTTCTTGCAGCTCAGGATGAATACCCTGATAAAAGTGACAGATTCAGGAAATTCATGTGCAACCTCTCTCACCAAGGAGTATTCTTCTGTGGCCTAAACAAGCTCAAACATGAATGTTTTCTTGGAAAAGGGTTTTTAACTGAGTAAATGGCTTTGCAGTAAATGATCGGCCACTGAAAAACACAAGGGTTAGATAAGGAGAGGAAGGGAGCATGGGGACCAAGACAGGGTGTGAATCATAAGAAAATCAGAGGGGAAAATGTTCTGTAAGAATGATTGTCTACGGAGAAAAGAGTATTCTACAGAATAAAAAAACATAGTTCACAAGGGTTTACACAGTGGAACAGAAGGATGGACCTTCTTCATAAGACACCCCTTAGCACCAAGAAACAAATGAATGTTTGGAAACAAGAAGTCACTTTCAGTAGCCTGAATTTGTTTTTCTAATTTTCAAGAAGAGTGAATCATATGAAATAGGATTGATAGAAAAATTAGAGTAAGTAGCCAATGCCCCAAAACAATAAAAGCAATCAAAGTCTGTGCTTATATAACCTAGGAGAATATGTACACTAAAGATTAAACATAAAGCCGGGCAGTGGTGGGACTCATCTTTGATCCCAGCACTCGAGAGGCAACGGTAGGCGGATCTCTGTGAGTTCGAGGTCAGCCTGGTATACAGAGTTCCAGGACAGTCAGAGTTACAACAGAGAAACCCTGTATCAAAAAAAAACCAAACAAACAAAAAAGATCAAACATAAATCAAAATAACACAGAAAGAGAGAGACAGACAGAAACACAGAGAGAGAATATGCTGGGATATATTGATTTAAAAATTGAATCTTACCCAACTATAGAGATAATTCTTCCCCAATATCTCCTCCTACAACACAGAGCTTCTAGAAGCAAAAGCCTTTGACCTCATGTCAAAGCTAATGGTGAAATTTAGAGAAGGAATGCCCCCAATACAAATGTGACTAGTTCTGAAACAGAAGCTACAGATTGAAGCAATGCCAGCATTTGTTAGTAGATATTGAGAAAGGAATGGAATTTATTAAAGGAAACAGAGATGGAAACACTGGAGAAACTTCACCTACCAAGCAAAGCCCCTGGTACTAGTCTGGCAGCTGAGGGGTCTGCCAACTTGTTTCACATCCACAAAACCAAGAAGGTCTATGTACATACCTCACCTGCTCACATAGAATCTGTGGCCAATAAAGAGACTCACTTCATTCAACAAGATACATTAAATTGTGTGTCTTGTCGTACATTCTATGGAGTAAGGAGGATGAGGTTATATTCATTTGAGAGAAATGGGGAACAAACAGGTTGGAGAAAGCCAGGATACCATTTTAGGCATGTTATTGTTGCTATGAGAAAATACCAAACATCAACCCTGTTAAAAACGGTACTATTATAACTCTCCTCTCAAAATCACCATCTCTCAGCATAGGTCAAAAACAAAATACAAACATATGCTGCTTTTACAAGACACCACCCAAACCAAATGAATCTGAAACATTAACATTAAAAGGTTACCCTGGCTGTCCACAAGTAAATATAACTCCAGGGTAGCTATTTCTGTGTCAAAGTAAAAGCCAAGGCAAAATGCATTAAGTAGAGAAAAGGTTACTTCCCACAGATAGAAAGTACAGGCCGTAATGAAGACCTAACAATCACGAACCTTTGGAAATGAATTACGTAGCATCAAAGTATAGAGCAGCAATCATTAGGAATGCAGACACAAACTGACAGCAGCAACTACCCAGTAGAAGGCTCTCGGAGTTATGAAATGTCAGCTAGCTCAAATAAGCCAAAAACAAATGCATAAGGAAGGAAATAAACAAGCAAACAAATAAATAAGGATGTGGAGGCTTCGCACAGGGTAACAAGTACACACAGGGGATTTTTATACCACGCACTTTCAATATTCATCTTAACCCAAGCCCTCTTTTCTCCTATCTTGCTTACATGCTTCACTGGCCCCTCCCCCTTCTGCTTGCACTTCATTTCCTTGTTCACTTATTTTTAAAGGAAACAAGAAAACTGGTATGTGTGTATATATCCAAGTGACTTCAAATCCCTTCAGAATGGTGGAGGATGTAAATAGTCAAATAAGAAAAGTGTTTCAATGCTGGGAGGAAACGAGTCTCACCAAAGGAGGTGTGAAATGAGACCCAGACCCCCAGAGGCATCTTCGCCCGCACCAGAGGCTCAGTCTCAGCTGCCAAGTGATGGGTTGAGAACTTGGGACCCTGTTATTTCGACTTGTAAGACAGCTTGCCTTGGCCACTCACTGGGGCTTTTCTTACCATCAGCTTTCTTCTTTCTTCTCCTCCTCCTCCTCCTCCTCCTCCTCCTCCTCCTCCTCCTCCTCCTCCTCCTTCTTGAGAGGGTTATATTTTATTATTTCACACTTGATTCACTTTTTCCTTCCAGATTTGAGTTTTATATGTATTGTCTAGAGATTAGGAATGGCCCTTTCCAATCTAACATCTTCCAGAATGAGACCTGGTAAGTGGTGAAGGGGTGAAGGGGTGAAGGCAGACAACTTCAGACACTGATCACAAACTGGGGCATGTTAATGGTTTGACTGAGAAATGCCACTCACAAAGTATTCAGACTAATGTGTCTGCATGGCCCCTGCACAGCTGATGGCAGTTTGGAGAAGTTGTAGAACCTTTAGAAGTAGCAAGCTGGTGGAAATAAGTTGACTACGGTGGGATTGAAACCTACCCGTGATGGCTTCTGAGTATTTTTGTTTTTGTTTTTCTGCTTCCTGTGTACTGAGAAGTGACAGCTACAGGTTCCCACAGCAAGGCCAGAACCCAGCCACCATGCTTTCCCGTCACAAAACCATGAGCTCAGATAAACACTTCTTCATTCAAGTTGCTTCTTCTTGGGTATTTGGACACAACAATGAAAAAAAAAAAGCAACCAATACAAAAGGGTGACTCAAAAGTCACCCTTAGGGTTAGGCATTTAACAAGATGGAAGGAATTCCCTGGAGATGTCATATTCAATATTAGGGTTTGAAAGAGGACAAGATAGCTCAGCAAGCTAAGTGAAGTAGCATACAAGGCAGAGTCTAGGAGTTATGTGAAGCACAGAACTTCTAACTGTGTCTCCTTGGGGAGCCAGGACACTGCCCCTCTCTCAGCAATTACATGTGAATATGATTACACACACACACACTCACACAGACACACAGAAACATAGACACGCACAAACACACACATCTATATCTATCTATATAAATAGATAGATATAGTTATAGATGATATAGATATAGATATGAAAGAGAGAATAATGTACCAGGGAAGCTCGCTTGAGCTTCAGTCTCAGAGTTTTTACTGAAGAATAATCACCATGTGGACACAGTGATAGCATAATCCATATAGTTGACCTGAGTCTCAGCACCTCTGGAAGTTTGTTGACAGAGTTCCCACCCTGTGCTGTTGATATTTCCCAACTCTCTGATGGTCAGATATGACCAGTCTCCACCCTAACTCATAGCATCACACTCGTAAGCATATTCGGTGTCCCCAGGGAAACAGACAGTCCTATCAGGCATGGCTTCGGGGATTTTGAAATAACTTCGCAGAATTCAGAATTCAAGGAGAAGAGCCAGACATCTTAGCGACACCAAGTTCTTTACCATGTAGGAGAGCTCAGAGTTCAGGGTAGGAGATGTGTATGGGGACGTGAAAGAGATGAAGAACAGAAGACAAGAAGGTGAATACTGGCATCACTGGTAGGTGTTTACAAAGCTCTTTTATGGATCACAGATTGTGCTGAACTCTTTAACAAACCCCCTCCTGAAATAAACAGGTGCATATGGGGTCCGAGAAGCCATGTGGTCAGTGTACATCGATGCTGAAAACTGACTCGTTCCTCTTCCATCTCCAGTTTTAATGGAGGCAAATTAAAAGTAATGGAGAGCATGGGTCAGATTCAAAATTTCACTCTATGCAGCTTTGAACAACTGCTTTTAGATGAAAAGTCCATGAAGGCAGAGAGTCTGCTCTGTTTTTTTCAGTACCATGTCTTCAGCACTGAGAAGACGGAAGCACAAAGAAGTCACTCAGTAAATGTCACCTAAATGAGACTTAATCATGACCCTTTGTCCTGTGACACAGAAAATATATCTACCTTATAGAGATGTTATAAGGATGGATAAATTAATGCAGCAAGGTTGTTGACACCAAGCAAGTGCTCAATAAATATAGAAGTTGCGGGCAGTACCACTCACATCGTGACCAAGCCCACCGTAACACAGGCTCAGGCATTCATGGGAGTCTGATGTCCTACTGAGTTCTCTGGGGGATCCAAGAGAATACTAAGGACATGCAGGTTATAAATGATGCAGACTTATCTGACTCCTAATTCTTGAGTCTAGTGGATTAAGAGATTGAGGAGAGGAACACCAAAGGGTGAGGTCCTTGCCCCTGCACCATTACACAATGGGAGGGTAAGAGCATCTAATATAGATAAAGAACTGAACTGACCTCAACGCCATCAGAAGCCTCAGTCTTACTCTGACCACATTAATCCGTTTCTGTTCTCATGGCCTAATCATTTCCTTTTATAAGAGTATTTTTTGAGATTATAATATATCACATCATTTAAGCCCTTATATCCTGCTGCTACCATATTGGCAACTAAATTTCAACTCGAGGTTTGGAGGATATCTGATCAAAAATGGAAGGTGTACCTGTTTGATGTGAGTCCTTCACACTCCACAAGACAGAGTCATGGTAGAGGACTATAGGAGCGTTCAAGATGAACCCCACAGCGCAGCGTTCCTCTTCTGCTTCAGACAACGTATTATTTCTTGTTTTGTTCTTTTCCTTTCTTCATGTCTCATTTTTTTTCCTTCTGACCATCAGCTTCCAGGTCATTCACAGTTTAGGCAAGCACTCTGTCACTGAATTACATCCCGATCCCCACTTCCGTTTGCATCTTGATGGTTCCTTCTATTTCATCTTGATGCAGCTTATGGTTCTTTGAAATTTGTAGAATCATAATGCTTTTATTCTTCTCTTCACTTTTAAAAATGTTGGTGCTTGAGGCTACAGAATTTCCTCATAAGCATCTAGCATAGGGTTTGGCATGATATATGATCATTACTTTCTGGCTCAAAATGGCATAGTCCAGCCCATTCCAGCCCTCGATTGACTGCTGATTAAGTTTTGAACTTAGAGTCCATATTTCTTGTGATAGATTCCCAAGCGCATTACAAAATATTAGCTGAGCTGAATTATTGGTGGAGAATGTCATATGAACTCTCGTGGACCAATATTAAGTTTATAAACAATGGGGCATGCAGTATTCAGAAACACAGCTCCCGGGTTTCCTGGTAAGATGTCCATAGTGCAGGGTTATGGCACAGTTTACGGGTGTCCCTCTCCTGAAACTCAGGCTTACATTTATCAGCACAGACGCTGGGCTTAGCGGCTCTTTCTAGAGTTTCCCCACCTTGAGTGTGAACCCTGCACTAGTGCTCAAAGACCTTCAGCTCACGGAGATGCGTCTGTTAGTATCTGTCTTTGGCTATTAGGGCCTCAGAGGCACCTGAGAAGTATTGTTACTGCTCCTAAGAAGTGTGTTCATGTTATGGTGCTGCCACTGTTTTCTCTATGATTTAGGGAAGTTCTATCTTTATAGTTACTTTTAAATAATCTGGATTTTTTAGGAGAGATTTCACTATTGCATGCAATCCCCAGTATTTTACTTCGGAGCTTACTGGGAGATAATGAATTCCCTTCCCAAAGCTTCGGTCATGGGCCACACCAACTCTAATGACCACTGACCTATTATTGCAGACCCAGCCCCACTCAATTGGTGAAGCTCTTCCTGGCAAGTCCCTGAAATTTCCAAGCAGGAGTACACAGGAACGGAACCACAAAATTACTCATCATTTCTTTATACTGAGCGTGCTCCCCATGGCTGCATCATTTTCTTACTCTGCAACTCTTCTAGTCAACTCTTCCATGTATTGAGGACAATGCCAATTGATCAAATGGGATCAAACAAGAAAATATATGGGAATACCTCACTCAGCATACATTGCATGGTAAACGTAGGCTTTACATTCTTGATACTGTAGTTATGGTCGCAGTTAAACTCAGATGAAGATCCTAAGTGCCCTTTAATGAATTCTCAACTACTTAGTTATTTGTAAGAGCATAATGTTATAGAGAATATATTTAGTGTGCCTGGGGGAAAGGAGAAAAAAAGTGCTTTCTCTATCTCTCTTTCTCTGTGTATGTTTGTATATATATTATATATATATATATATGTATATATTATGTATTTGTATATATTATATATAATGTCTGTGCTTATAACAGAATTAAGTGCTTATATATAATTTATTGAGGTACTCTGACTATTTCTATATATGTATATGATCCCATAATTACAATAAAGTTAAATATATATTTACACATCATTACTTAGATATAAATACTATGCAAACAGACATATAGTTTATCCCTATTTTAGAAGACTTTCCTTAGGGCCCAAGAACTTAAAGCACCAATGATTTACTCTGGTTTCTTATTATATGCTTTATAGTTTTTTAACATTTGTTTCTCTGTCAGCGTGATATGAAACTGACCAAAAGCAGGTTGGGAAGAAAGGGCTTTTTCATTTCACACTTTCTGGTAAGACTCCATCACAAAGAGAAGCCAAGGCTGGAACAGAAGCAGAAATCGTGGAAGAACACTGCCTACTTGCTTTACATGGCTTGCTCAGCTTTCTCACACAAACTGAGGCTACCTGCCCCTGGGTGATATTGTCCAGAATGGTCTAGGAGCCCTCTAATAATCACTAATCACTAATAACAATCACTAATAAAGAAAATGTGCCACAGACATATCCACATGCTATCAGATGAAGGCAATTCCTTCATTGAGTTTTCCTTTTCCCAAGTGAGCCTAGTTTGCCTCGAGTTGACAAAACGAACCAGCACAATAAGCATTGATTAGATGGGTGGGGAAGCGGGGATCATTCATGAGATCTTCATACTATCATTATCTGTGAGCTTCTTCCAGGTTGGGGTAAGTGCATATGAGATGTGCTCATTCTGCATCCCAACTGCAGGGCATCAAGCTCTAATTGTTAGACATTCTGAATCTTGTACTTCTGTGGGTGACAGGTCAGAGTCTCTGGTATGGTACCAGTGCTTCCCTCTAGAAAAGGCTGCTCCTGCAAGCTGCTGACTCACAAACATGCTCAGCTGTCAAATGTGCTTATCTTGTACTCAGGGATATGCTGGGGAGGTACTTCACATCTTTGTGCCATGAAAATCATATTTTGTACAATTAGTACAGGTCACCATGGTTGTGGTTATGATCATTCAATGTAATACACAAAAGTTAGGAAATATGTTTGCTTAAGTTTGGATTCATTTTCACAAAACATTATATATATGTGTGTGTGTGTGTGTGTGTGTGCGCGCGCGCACATACACCCTTTTGTTCCATCAAGAATATTAATTGAAAGTATACAGAATTGACTATAGGACAAATAACTCCAGAGACCTGAGGAGCAAGTTTGATGTTTAGAGCTGGTTAGATGGTGTTAGACACTGGTACTGTCACTGCACATACACCAAAGGTAGATTAGTTGCAAGAATCAAACATCATGCTATACACTTTAAGTATATACAATTCTGAAAGAGAGAGAAAAAAGAAAGAATACTGGGTATACTTAATTCACTTTGATGCAGTAGTTGTACTATTTTAAAAACTCCATCCTCAGGAAATATTTCTAAATCCAGAAAAAATATTGATCTTCGGGTATGCAGCACATTCTCACTTATTTGTGAAAACGAATATTTTAAAACTATGTGCTCAATAATTGCTAAATAGTTTATAATGGCCCCATCTGCTGCAATAGTTTGTAGTCACTAAAGTTATTTATAAAGAGATAGCAATAATACACCATGTAAAATAAAATATGGGTAGAAAATAATTAGCAACAAGTAGACCAGAGGACACTAAAAGGGTATTTGATCACATGCTATTGCTTGTCTTTGCATGGTACAATTGTGGGAAATATTTCTTCTCATTTTTGTTTTCTTTCTAAATTTCATAAAATACATTTTTAATAAAATGATTGTCTTTGGTTTTTTTTTTTTTTTAAAGGAAGACACAAAAGCATACGATGGGGAAAGGAGACAGGGCATTAACTCCCCCTCTTTCCTTTAGACCTTCAGAAGGTGTCCTTAGAGTGACTGAGTTTCAGGGCATGCATTGTTGGTGAATTGCTGTTGGGTGAGATAGAGTGTCCTCAAATTGAGCTTACTACATTTCTAGCATCTAAACAATTGATAGGATTTACTGTTTTCTATCCCCAAGACCCAGAATAGAGTCTCAATGCTAAGTGAGGACTCGACTGAATGGGGCGAGACCGAACGACGCTGAACGGATCCACTCTGTTCGTTCTTTCAAGGAGATCTTGAGCTTCAGTTCCCTCTGTATATCCTTGATGGAAGACAGGAAAAAAAATCACATTGTACCCCTTCCCTCCACCCTACTCATACTGGAATTCAAATGCTTTGTCTCTCAAAGGCCCAAGGATTCCAAGACCGAAAACATGCAGCATAAGAGTAGACACCTATTGGGACAGAAAGCAGACTCGAGAAAGTACAAACAGTGGAGCGATTCGCTCTTTCAGAGTTGTGTCCGCTGCCATTACACATAGCACCCTGAGGTTCCTTCCCTATGAAGCTGATATTAACCACACATTCTCCTCTCATCCCCAAATTGAAGGCATGCTTTGTACAGCTCACATTTCCTCCCAAATTGGTGTCTATTTGTAGCTATTTGTTTTATTATAACTGGTCCAGGGACAAATTAGAGCAGATTTTGGCAGGCTCTTATGATAACAGTCTGCCCCGTGATGATCCTTATGGAAGACACCTGCTTTGCCAGGAAGATGCATTAGCTGTGGGTGACTGAGTAAGAGCACGATTAAGTTGTCAAAGTTTCTTCCGGACCCTGCTGGGCCCAGGCACAGTAAATCTCAGGGATTCCTATTCCTCCTGTTGGCCACAAGACCTGCCCAGTTGGGGGACCCTGGTTCCAAGCTTTCTACATTTTGTGTCAGAAATCATTAATAAATATATGATTTACTTTGGAAGGAAACCAGGGCTTCAGGCCCCTGTTGATGCTGTCTGTCTCATTATTAATCCTTCATCCCTTCCAGGCTTGTTCTACCCAGAGAGAATGTGGAAAGGAAGTAGCCCATAGCCAAATTAACATCCAGAAGTCACAGCCCCATCAAAATGGGCAGAATATGGGACCAGACCCCATCCAACTTGGTCATACACCTAGGACAAAGCACTAATGACCAAGATTAGGTGTCATTTATCTTCTTGGGATATGTATGACTCTCCCTGGAGGTAGGGAAGGTAACAGGTAAGATTTCCTGAGCCAATAAATCATGTTTCTCTCTGCCCTCACTCAGACTTTCCCATCAAAGTCAACTCCAGTCATGATTGTGGGGAGCCATAGATTAGACAAGCAAATGGGGAGTAATTCCTATCCCTTGTTATGCTGTCTTTCACCGGTGCCTAAGTTTCTAGCTTATGGACCATTTCCAGACATAATATGGATGGTGGAAAACGCAGAAGCTTTTAAACACTCACATAGCTTCGAATTTAGCTTTGGCCTTTTTATAATCCACAGGACCATATCTCTGTAGCAGGCACAGCCTTGCATTTTGAAACATGGGATAAATAAAATTATAACCAAAAAGTATCTCATAGTACCCAAATAGGAGGTTGTTCCTTCCTTCATCATATATGTAGTCATTTACAAGGTCATTCGGGTCTCATCTTATCTTTAAAAGCAGTTTCTTAACCATTCACTCAAAAGTCTCTGCTACCCTAGCCGCTCAAAAGCACCTCACCTTTTCTCACAGACTGGGAGGAAAGGTACTGAACGGACTTCATGGTAGCACAGCACTTCGGGAAAGAGTCACAGGCACAGCTTCATGCTTGGTAGTTGGCTCAGAACAGGGGCCGATAGCTATTTAGCACAGAATTGGCTTTGGTGTGTAGCCATAATAGCCTAGGATTCTCATGGGTATTTAAGTAGGGAAGGTGTTTCAACAGATCAGGTCATATTGGCCCCTTCCATTCTAGCCCCCTCAGAAGGTGCCCCAGGGCTTTCCTCCAACATGACACAAGATGGGATGAAAGGGAGGCTTGGAGGCAGAATGGTCCAATTGCATGTGTCCAGCCGCAGAGACTGAAAGCACATTATCTTGGCTGTGTGCCACAAAACACCTTCTGTCTGTCTATGAGCCAGATCTGGCTTCCATAATCAACTTCTGTTTGACATTCTCTGTGATAAAAGAGGAAAAGGCTATCGGTAGTCAGAATAGAATGGTGGTGTTGTTCTTTAGAGAAACAAATAAAAATGACAATTCAAAGCCTCTTTAGTTATCTAAAAAATATAAGTAGAGAAAAAAAGTACTACCTCCCCATAAAAAGGAATTTTAAATATTATACACATTGAATAGGGTGACTGATACAACTCATATAATACTATTAAGAAGGCAAAACCTGCATACATCTTGGGAAAAGAATTTGGAACTTTAGAAGGTTCTTTAACCTTGGGGTGTCCGAGTTATGCTTACACGACCACATCCATCTTGTAGGAAGCAGGAATCCCCTGAGAGATAGCTCTCCTGTGGGTGGCAGTGTCGTTTCTGATGGGAAAAGGTGTCTTTTTCTAATGTGTACTGTGTCTTACCAGCTATTGGAAAGTGCATCGCACATCATGAACAGTTGCTCTATTTCCACGCAATCTACACTGAGTAAAAAGAAATATCCCCCATATGCACGATGTTTTATTTATAAAAATGTTCATCACAGCATTATTTAGACATTGCAGACAACCTGAATGTCCAATAGGAGGGAAATGATTCGATCAATGGTAGTGGTTCACAAAGGATATTTAGGAACTGGTTATAATAACACAGGGAGAGCTTCTGCTATGTTATCATTATAATTTTATACTTAGGGATACAGAATTGTGTATAAAGCGTGATTACTGCTATGTAAAGCAAACAAATAATTCTAAAAGCCATTCATGAGGAAATTGTAGGATGGCAGTACTCTGAAACATGTATTAGCAGCAGTTGTTTGGGGGTGAGAGATTACCAATGCTATTTCTGCCTAAGTTCATATGATTACCAAATATTTTAATGAGTACGTAGTCATTTTATATTGACACATCTGCCAACAATTTTTAAAACAGAGAATGGTGACACATCAGAGGAAGAATTAAAATCTTCTCAAAACCCATTGGTGAGGCATGAAGCTAGTGACCCATCTGATGGAGTGGTTTCAGTGCCTTGGCCAAGGAAATTTTTTCCTACCACTGACTTCAGGAATTCTTGTAGGTGGCAAGAGCTGTGGGCACAGGAAGTTCTGAAAAAGCAGGAAGCATTCTTCAGTCTATGATTACTCACTGTGAATGTGAACATGTGCCAGAAAAGGCACAAAGTTTCCAATATGCGAGGAAAGAAAACTTAAATATTAAAACAAAATAAAACAAAACAAAAGAGAGAGAGAAAAAACAGATTTGGGTACCAGGCCTACCACCCCACGACCCCAAGTACTGAAGAAGACAAATGAGTCAAAGTTAAATAGAACCATAAGATATATTGTTTGTTCTTTTGTCTGCAATCATTCTCATTTTCTTTTAGTATGGGAACGCTAATTTTTTTCCTCAAAATTTCTCCCTCTGACCACACATGCCTCAATGGGACTGACCAGTCTCCGATCTGAGCATGAGCTTGCATGTCAGGCTTGGCTGATCCGGATCAGAGGTCGGCACAAGCCTGGTTACCCAGCCATGCATTTATAGACCTGGCTTGGGGGCTCCCTAGGAGTTTTTGAAGAGAGAGTTTTTGCTGCCTGTACATTGAGTTAGTCAGTTATAAATCTGACTTTCACAACCATTTTGCCTAAATGTAGAAAATGCTTGCCTGAGAAAAACCCAGAGGCAACCCATCAGGCAATAGAGAACACAGAAGAAAACCAGGTGTCCTTATGGTATCTGTGTTTTGATCATTTCCCTGATAATCCTTTGGTATTTTAAATCTATCTCTACCTGAGTCAATTCTACTCTGATATCTCACTTCCCCAAAAACTATAAAAAAACCACACTTACTTGTGTTTAATCTAAATTGGCTTAGAGTCTATTTCACCCTTTGTGTGTGAAAGATGAACTGAGAAATACATAATTTTTTAGGTGAGCTTCTCAACTAAGTTTTGTGATGGCAATTATCCACATCTTTGTATTGTTAGTGAAACTCAATTGACAGAGTGTTACTCTGACACCGGTTCAGACAACTACATTTTGATGGTATTAAAAGGGCCTGATGAATGGAGCTGAGAGTTTGGGAATCTGTGCCATGAACAGGCATGTGGTAAGTGGGTAGGACACAGATGAGGCATGAGTGTCAGACAACACACGTGACTCCTCACAAGTTCAGTAACAGAACAGTGGGCTTCTTTAGAGTGGAACTCAACTAAGAAAGTGATACAGTTAAGTTAGAGGAAAAGGGTTGTGGTTTACATTTTTCTTCAACCTGAAAGAATTTCAAAAAAGTCCATAGGTCTGTCTCTGGAGTTACAAAAGGTGTATTCTAGACAATAAGAATGGTTACATTTCGAACAGTCACAAAACTGGTATGTTTGTTCATTTAGCAAAACTGACTGAAGGCCTATAGATAGCAATAATAAATGCTATATTTCAAGAAACTCAGACTTCAAATGTGTTCCATACACTGGCCAAGGTAAACCTCTCACACCTGAGGCCACCTCAGTTCCTCCGAAATTCCTCCTACTGTGAGCATCAGGGCTCTGAGTCTGGCACCTTATGGCCATGGCCTGAAACAGCAATCTCTGTCCCTGCATCAGCCCAGGAAACCCAGAGGGCTTCTGCCATGAAGCTGGAGAACAAACACGTTGGCTTCTCCTGGCCTGCTGAAGGGAGAAAAAAGAACAGCGAGAAGCAATTGGACAAACTGATGAAGCACAAAATAGAGTAGCCAGACTTAATGAACAAGTCAATGAGGAAATAAATTTTGAAAGTAGAACAGAATTTAATGTCCAAATCTCACATTTTTGGGGGTTAGGCTAACCCTTATTAGCCATCCACATGTGTCTCCACTGCTTGGGGAGGAGGCTCTGCCTGATCTGACCAGAGTTGAAATGAGAATTTAAAAACACGAAAAGCCCTCTCCAAAGAGTTTCACCTGAATGAGAGTGATGACCCATCTTCAGAGTCCACTGAAATCAAATGAAATCTGGAAAGGATTCGACAAAAGCACTCAAGTCACACACAGATAAGGCCAGCAGGAACAGGAAGCATGAGGAACCAGAGAGCTGTTTTACCCAGTTTACTGGGCATTCTGATGCAGGTGCAGATGAGTCAGGAGAGGTCATCAAAGAGGATATTTGACTACATTTCTTATAGTACTGTTTGGTTCTGAGATGGACGATGAAAAAGAACGGAAGATGATGATGATGACGGTGGTGACGATGATGGTGATGATGATGGTGATGATGATGATGGTGGTGATGACGATGGTGACGATGGTGATGATGATGATGGTGACGATGGTGATGATGATGGTGGTGATGATGGTGATGATGATGGTGATGATGACGATGGTGATGATGGTGATGATGGTGATGGTGACGATGGTGATGATGATGATGGTGATGATGGTGATGATGATGGTGGTGATGACGATGATGAAGAAGAAGGGGATGAGGATGAAGGCGAAGATGATGAAGATGATGGTGGAGAGGAAGAAGAAGAGGATGAAGGGAAGAAGAGGGAGGAGGATGAAGGTGAGGATGAATAGCACAGAACACTGATAGATTCCAACTTTCTTTTCTTTTTTCTTCTTTTTAGGGTTTTTTTCCCCATCCATGGAAGTAATTTGCAATAATTTTAACCCCTTCCCTCTTGTGGTCCATCACCCTGTTTTCAAAGATCTCTCTCTTCTCAGCACAATGGTTCTCAACTTGTTTGGGGGAAAATACCTTGCACAAATACAATAGGAAATAATTTTTTAAATGTGTTCACTATAAAGGAAGACTAAATGTTTGAGAAGACAGACATGCTTAGTCTTACTGCATCCACATACACACAAAGTTAAAGCATTATGTGGCTCCTAGTAATAGGTACAATTTATGTTTCTATGTACCAATTTAAAAAAATCCTGAAATCCTACTAAATCAGAGCAGAGTACTGGTTGATCTAACAAAACGAAACAAAAAGTTTTATTAATGTAAAGTATTGACTCTTAAAAGGAAAATTAAACAAAAATTTACATTTGGGTTTAATAAGAGATGATCATTCACAGAGAAAATGAAAATTTGTCTTTGGTCCTCAATTATGAGACAGGACCAGAGGTTACTGCGTGCTTGACAGGTCTGAAGTGAAGAATGAAAACGAATAAAGACCCCAAATCCTTGCTTTTGCCACTCTGATAGATCGTGGCAACACAGAAGGCGTGCAGTGCTGCCTAGCAAGCATCTCAGCACTTGGTTGTACCTGTGGTCAGCATGGCTACCTTGCCTCAGCCACTCCTCTTGCCCAGCTTGACACTCACCAAGCCCCGTTACTGAAGGAACTTCTGTGAAGACAGATAAGCCAACACTCTGGTGCATCTTTCCCGGTGCTGTCTAGGCATTGTCTTCTGCGGCATCTTACCTAATTTCTGCTCTTCGCACTTTACACCCCAGCTCTTCTCAACCTTGGGCTCCTGGACTCCATGAAACAATGACTGCGCTTGACCAGGATGGTCCTGGACCTCACTGTGCCTACCGGGCTATGATGCTGCCTGCGTAAATCCCACACACAACTGTGAGTCCCCGCTAAAGTGTAGAAATTATTCCTAAATACTGGGTGAAAGCCTTTCAGGAAGAACGTGACCCACCTTTGGGAGTGAACCAACTAAAGGATTTTGCTAATACCAAGCCATCACTTGCCAGGGATGGGGGTCTACAGGATAAAGGCACATTCTAAACCCAGGGGAGGAGGCAGGCCAGAGCCCCATGCACCTACTCCAAGACTCTGTGCAAACTAGTGGAAACAAGAAGCTACTGATAGCTTCAGTCTGGGGAGAGAGGAGATTTATATGAACAGTTCCGAACTACAACATCATTGTAATCACAGCCAACCACAGAGACTAGGGGATGCGGAGAATACTTTATCTGCATCTCACTATTATGATACGTGGACATCCCATCCTCTGGCCAGATCACAGTATTTGGCAGCTGTGGTAGGACGCTTGGAGTGAGTTTTGTTATTTTGGTTTGTTTAAAAACATAAAATGGCGTTTGGATTGTATTTTTGTTCCCCTCCCAGGTGTGATAGATGCTAATGAGTTGATTTGGAATGTCCGTTGCTGGTGGCTATCATTTGGTTACATGCAACTGTTTTGCCTTGTGTAGCTTATGATTACATGCTGCTCACACTTCTGGGAACTTTGTTTAGAGTATAGAAGTGTTGAAGCCCTGAGAGCTGGGGTTGGTTGGTTGGTTGTTGGTTGGTTGGTTGATTGGTGGATTGATTTGTTGGTTGGTTGGTTATTGCTTAGCGGAACATCAGTTGGAGAAAATGGGTTTGAGGATAGTAAGCTAAGATGCTAATCAAGGTCACTATCAGCTCCTGCTCTCCAGGCTTCAGACAGCCAAAGGGGGCTGTGAATATTTCTTCCTTTCTTCCTTTCTATCCAAGACTGCTTACAAAGGCAGTGAAGATTTCTTTGTTTCTTTCTATCCTTCCTTTCTCTTTCCTAAACAGAGGATTAAAAAGGCATGTTAGTTATTGACAACAGACAGCCATGAACCAAGTATTGCAATCTGTGATAATGGCTTGTTTGATTGGGCTTTATCTTCTTCCTTCTGCAAGTCACCAACTAAAACCCTGTTGCCACTTTACTGTATCATGAAGATAAATAGACAAGTACCTTTTACAAAGTCCTGGGAATTGTCTGCCATGCATGCTGCTGATGTACCTGCTTTAAGAGGCATTTGCTCTTCCATCGTTTGAGAACAAGAACATCATTTATATCGTGCTTTTTTGGGATATGGAGAAAGGTGTGTAAATTAAGGCAAGCTGAGATATTTGTTTAATTACATTTTCTACACCAGACATCTGCCAGATGTTTTACATTAATTACTGTATATAATCCCCCCAACAGTGCCAGTGAATGATGATTAATTATTCCCATTTGCAGATGAGGTAAAAAACTTGTCTTAAAGACCTAACGTTCCTTATTCAAGACTATGGAGCTAAAGAGGAATGCTCAGCCCCACAGTCAGAGCCCCCTGACTACTAAAGTGCCTACACCAAGAAATCTTTCGTCATAGTAAATGTGCATACATGCATACCCATTTGTACACCTGTCAACATACTAGCCTCCCTTCCACATGTAAACAGAGGAAACACAAAAGCAGAAGTCTATAGTGCTTCCTGCATATACACCTATCCATGAGCACACCCTCTCCGGGTTGGCTCAGGCTCTTCACCTCACGACAGGCTCATAGGAGTTGGTGGTTCTATTTGGTTGACCCAACAGAAAGTAAGTTAAAAGTGGATAAGTCAGCTGCTCCATCTGTCCAGTCCTGGGCTCCTGGCTGACTGAGCCAGCAATTGGCCTGGGGCTCCAAAGAGCCCTTGACCATCTGTCTTTCCTAGAGCAATAGTCACTTTGAGACTTTCTCCAGGCCCTGGATTTTTGCTCTATCAATGAAGTGTAATCCAATTCCCTCTCTCAGTGAAGGCACACTTGACCTTCCGAATAGAGATGTAGGAACTCAGGGGCTAGTCGATTGACTCACTGAACAACAGTGCAGATGAGACCTTCCAAACAGCTTTGGTAGATGAAGATATTGCAGACTTCAAACTCTCTAGTGCTCAGAAAAAAAATTGCAACCAAAGTGCCTTTAAATTCATCTTTTTCTCTGTAGATAAGGAAGAAGCCAGGGCTCTGAAGCCTAGTTGCTCTCTCACTTTCTAGATGAGATTTGAGTGTTGGGCCATACCCTTGTGGCGCAAACCATGAGCATAGGCCCTGTGTCCCGGGAGCAGATAACAAATCGGAATGTATGGAGTCAAGGCTCTGCTCCATTCCCTGAACCACTCCGTTCATTCTCATTCTGATTCCTAACTCCACTCTCCCATCATTTCTGGCTCCTTCCATTTGGCAAGCCATCTAGTGCCCTTCAGGCTCTGTAACTTCGGCTTCCTGTTCGCATCTGAGAATTTAAACTCATCTTTCTCCAGTTTGTGTGGAGAACCTCTTCATCAGACCTGATCCCTCAGGATCTCACTTAAAATGGCTCCTCCTGTTCTCAGACAAAGTCTCATTCCTTGGAACAACTCATGAGCTAAGATAGGATTCTACTCCCATCCTTCACCACTCACACACAAACATTGGATGTGGGGGAGGGGCGGGAGTCTTCCTATCATCTCCATGTGAAGGAGACACACACTCTCTCCCATGCCACAGAAACTGTGTTCTGTTGTGCTGCCTCCAATTTAAATGTCAGCATAATTTGCTCTTATAAAAATACAGCTCTCTTTCCCCTTTCTCCACCAGGGACTACATCTGTAACCAAGGTAACAAAACCCAGGTGCAGCAGCTCCATCACCATCACTGTTTCTATGAAGATGGAGGGAACACGGAGAGGACAAAGGATAGAAGAGGCACTGAGAAACCGCATGAGCCTGTGTCTGTCAGGGATACATGTCCATCCCGCCAAGGAAATACATATATCTGTTTTACAAGGAAAAATGACCCTCTGCAAGCAGGAATTCTCTTCTACCTAATACCAAAGGCTTTGGTCTTTCTAGTAAGTTTAGCTAAAAGAAATGGCCATTTGCAGAAGCAAATCCTATAAACCCATTGGCTGACTTACACAGATCCAAACATCCCTGTGTGTTGAACTGGTTTTTCTAACTGAGGTAAATCCCCCTGTCCCGACCTAGCTCCCACACTCAATAGCAAAAGGCTCATTTTCATCACCAGACATAGCACTAGTGCTTCACAGATTACATGCATAATAAACACACCTGCCATGCTCTGGTGTGTATTGATAGTGTATGCACTTGTGGGTGCATATTCTTGCATGCCTATAGGTGGATGCACATACACACAGAGATGTTTAACAACTTCCTTAATGACAGTACTTGTCACAGCTAGGCAGGCTCAAGGTCTGTGGCTCCAAAGCCTTCTTTTGCATTATTCCATGTTGTCCCCAGAGCAGGCTCTGAGAACTGAGCAGAGACAATAAATAAATAATACATTTTAACACAATCTGATCGGCATTCAAGACATGCCACAACCTGCGCAGAAAAGAGAAACTGAGAAGGATAAACAGGGAGGTGACCTCTGTTGAGACTCTGGGATTCCTTCCCGAGCTGAAGACTGAGCCAAATCCTCCACCTTGGTCAAGAGTAAGCTTATGATAATGTCTGCTAGATGTCTGGAGACCTACTCCAAGTGATTTCTTCCTGCCAGAGCACAGGGAACTAATGGACTGTTGGAAGTACCATACCATGTGCAGCTGAGGATGTGGGAGCATCCTCTTGCAATGGAGCATGGACAAAATGGTGAGAAGGAGCATCTGTGTCACAGCAGAGAGGGGCAGAAAGATTGTAAGACCTAGGGGTTTTAAACAACTGCCCAGCAGTATTTTCCAGACAGAACAGGCACATCACATATAAGGACTCACTGCAGCTATTGCTGCATGCACAAGAACTGCACAGGACCAGGCCAGCCAAAAATCCCAGCAAAATCCTCTTTTGGGAAAGGATCCCAAGATGCCCCACCCATACATAAGGAGCTATTGGCAATTGGTGCCTGCTGGAGGAGGGAGGGATGGTCCATTTTCTTCAGGGATGCAGCCCCCAATACTTTACCCATACTCCAGCAGATGGCCCTACCCCAAGCTCCTGCTATTGGCACTAAATGGACTCAGGGAGTTTAAAATAAAAAAAGAGTGACTGAAGTTAAAACGAAGACGTGGAAGTGGGTTATGGGAAGAGCTAGAGGAGAAAGAGCGCCAACTGGATTTGATCAAAAAGCATTATATACATGCCTTAAAATTTCAAACAAAAAAGGATTTAAAAAAAAAAAAAAAGGATTATTCCAGTCGCAGCATACACCCTGAGGGAATTTTCTACTTTGCCATGGTAGACTTTCCTAACCTCCAAGTTGGCGCCTGCCCTCTTTGTCTCTAATACGGTGATAGCCATTCATTCTTTGTTCCTTCTTAGTTTTATTACTTTCAACTTTTTGTGAGTTACACTGACCACTCTGACCTCAACCAGTTCAGTATCCAACTCTATTACTGGCGTATAATTGAAATTCTGCTCCACAGAAATGGAGATCCAGTCACACCTGCATCTGTAACACCCTTCCCAGATTAACTCAATCGTGCCAAGACTCAGCCTCTGGTGTCTGCTGTGACCTCCTCTGCTCAGATTCATCTGTTAAGTGGAACTTTTCGTTTGACTCAGCAGTTGCCCGAGTCTCTCAAGTTAAAAAAAAATAATGAAGTGGGGATCTTTCCCTAATAACTAAAGCCAAGAGGAAGCCAACAAAGATGCTCCTTTAGGGTGTGAAGTCTGCACAACTGTGAACCATAGCTTTTCCCCCATGTCATTAAAGAAATAATACATATTGACAAACATAGTTAGAGATATCAAAACCCTCACTTTCCACAAGGAATAGAATAACTAGACTTAAAGTAGAAGACTTGAACAATATTGTACATCAATTAGGCCTAATGGACATTAAAAGAGTCCTTGACCAACACTAACAGAGACACATTGTTCCCACGTACACACAGAATACATTGAAGGATACATTAGTCATTGGGTAATAAAAACAAGTCTCAATAAATTTAAACTAATTGAAACCATAAAAGCTATTATCTGAACACATGGGAATAAAGATAGAAATAAATACAAATAAATTTACATGATTGAGAAACATAGAGGAATGAGTTAAAATATGCTCGATTCACAGATGGATAAAGAAGGGATCAAAGCCTAATTTAGAATAAAACTTTAAAATAAATGAAGATGAAACATGTAAGGTCAAAACAGGGATTTCAGTAAAAGCAGTGTTCATAGGGAATTTCATAATTGTAATGTTAAGTACATTTACAAAGAAAAGAGATATGAAATCAACAAACTGCCATCTTAAGAAACAAGGAGAGCAAACTAAACCCAAGACAAACTGAGAGAAAATAAGAGAGGCAAGATAAACTAGACTCAAAAGATGTTAAGGAAAGCCAGTGGTGACAGTTTATTCCTTGAAAATATTGTGAAATTGGAAAAGATAGCCAAACTGAACCAGAAAAAAAGGAGACAAGACCAAAGTTGCTTTAAAAAACTAGAAATGATGGAGAGAACATCATTACTCACCTTGATGAACTGAAAAAAAAAAAGAGGTATCCTGAGAAATCATATGCCAATAAATCAGATAACTAGAATAAAAAATTATTTGAACATCAAATACAGAAACTGATTCAAGGATGAATGGAAAATTTAAAGTATTTATAATTAATGAAGCTACTGAGCTTGTAATGAAAAATAACCCATGAAGAAAAATTTGAACATGAAGCTTCCTGAGTCAATCTTCCTAAACAATTAGTGAATGACAGGAACCAGTCCTTCACAAACATCAGAAAAGAGGTGAGGAGAAAACACTTTCCATCTTGTTGGAGGGGGTGAGAATTACCTTGGTATCCAAAGCCAATACATCATCATCAAAGAAAATTACAGATGTGTCTCCTTTAGGGATACAGATACAAAATGACCTCAATAAAACCACACAAGAAAACACTATGGATAGTACACTGTAGCCAGCTGGAATTTACCTCTGGTATTGAAGGTTGATAAAAATAAGCAGTTATAATAAATCATATTGATATATAGAAAAATACCTTACATGTCATTTGCACAGAGAAAGGGCATTTGATAAGACTTAATACCTTTCATGCTCAAAGCAAACAAATAAATAAGAAATCTAGGAATAGAAAAACCTATTAAAGGTCATATATAAAAAGTCAACAGTTTGTTGCAGTTTTTTGTTTGTTTGTTTACTTGAGGAGGTTAAAACGGGGCCTCACTAGCTTTGACTTGCCTGGAGCCTACTATGTAGACCAGGCTGCCCTCAACCTCATAGAGATTCACCTGGCTCTGCCTCCAAAGTGCTGAGGTTCAAGGAAAAGTCCACAGTTACTATCGTGTGTGGATATAAAGACTTAAGCCTTGCTCTTGAGACTAGGACTAAGAAAGCAACACTTGTATTCGTGCTCTTCGGTTTAGCATCCTGTTGCAGGTTCAAGGCAGGGCAGCTGAGAACATAGAAGAAAGAGCAAAAGGAAAGGAAGAGCAACCACTTTGGAAAGAAGAATGAAATGATCCCTATTGCCACACAGCCTCAGAGAATTTATACAAAACCTCATCAACCTGAAAAGAAACTGTTGGAGATAATGCATGTGTTTAGCAAGAATGCAGGATAAAGCAGAGCAAACGTTAAGTGCATTTCTACACACTCGGCACGAACAAACTAAAATGAAGTTAGGAAAAAGTATTATTCACGAGTGGAATATCAAATGTACAAAATGCTTAAGCATAAGTTTATCAAAGGAAGTGGGAGACTTACAAGGAAATGCCTAATGCTAACGTACTCCTATTTGGGGCTGATATTTCTATTCCCTAAATGCACATGGAAATACTGAAACACAAAAAGATGTTAAGAATCAAAAATAAAGTTGGAAGATTCCCGTTCCTAACATCAACACTTCCTGCAGAGCTGAACAGTATTTGGCACCAGCAAAAAAACAAACCTCTGTATCTGAAACAAAACGGGGTCAATAATAAATCTACACACTGATAACCAATTGATTTGTATTATCTGTGCCAAGACAACTCAACAGGAATATAATTCAATAGACTTCATAACGAATAAATGCACAAATACAATATATGCAGAACAGTGCCTTAAACCATAAATTAAGTATTTAAATACAAGAGATAAAATTATTAAACTTGGAAGAAAACACAGGGGTACGTGTCTGTCATCTTGGGTTAAGCTATGTATTTGGGGGTTTGTTTTGGTTTGTTTTGGTTTGTTTGTTAGCTAAGACAGCAAAACAAAATTAGACAAATAAAAATAAGTTTGATCCCATTAAATCAGTACTTTTTATATAACAAAGAACACTCAGAAAGCAAGGGCCTGAAGAGATTCAACAGAAGTTAATAGTGTTTACTGCTCTTGCAGAGGCCCTGAATTTGGTTACCAGCAGGAACTGTTTCCAACCACCAATGACTCTAACTCCCAGGGAATCCAACTCCCCGACCCTCCCCAGACACCTTCGAACATGTACACACACACACAAACACACACACACACACACACACACACACACACACGTACACACAATACACATAATCAAAAATAAAATAAACCTTTATTTAAAATCATTAAAGTGAGGAGACTACACACAGTAATAGAATTTGAAAATATATCCAATAAGGCCTTAGGATGCAAAACACATAAAGGATACCTAACTTACAACTCCACAATAAAAAGACAAATAACTAAATTTAAAAATGAGTAAAGAAAAAAGTATAAAAAGCATTTCTTCAATAATATACACATGTGACCAACAAACACATGAAAAGATGCTAAACACCAATAACCTAGGGAAAAAGCAAATCAAAACCAGGAGAGCTGCTACTTCTCTCTGCTGGCATGGATAGGATCAAATTAAAAGGTCTTATTAAATGTTTAGTGAGGATGTAGAGCAATTGAAATCTTCATCTATTGCTAGTTGGAAATAAAACCGCAGGGCTGTAGCTGTAGCTCAGTGGTAGAAGACTTGTCTTTCATGCATGAGGCCCTAAGTTCAATCCCCAGCACTGTTGCCCAAATAAAACAATAGAAGCAAGCATCATGATTCATAGTAGCCGAAGGTAGAAACAAATGTTTGTCAGTTGATACAGTGATAAGCAAGTCTTGTGCATCCTCACTCTAGATGATACTCATCCATAATCAACCAATATCAACCTCAGGATAAACTTTAAAACATTGTCAGACGTGAAGGGTAGTATATTACATGGTAATACTTAGGAGAAACGTGCAGTTTGGGCAAATGGTCAAGCTTAGGTCCTGAAAAAGATGAAAAAACACTCTAACGGCATTGTTTGGTCTGCTGTAATTGGAATATGGAGTAGCAGAGTAAACAGTCATATTTAAAATGCAGACCTCTAAAAGTGGTAACTGTATACTGTGGGAATATAAGAGAATCAATTGATTCTTAATAAGGAAGAGGGTGCGAAGATTTTATATATGTCCAGGGCGAAAGCACCCAGGGAGGAAGCAGGTTAGCAGAAAAGGTGACAGTGGAGGAATCTAGAAAGAGCCTAGCAAATTTCCGGTAACTTGGAAATTATTCCCAAACAAACGAATATAATCAAAACATGCTGCATGGATTCCTTGAAGAAGAAAAGAAAGCATGGAAGGAAGGAAGGAAGGAAGGAAGGAAGGAAGGAAGGAAGGAAGGAAGGAAGGAAGGAAGGAAGGAAGGAAGGAAGGAAGGAAGGAAAGGAAGGAAGAATAAATGAAACCATTACTTTAAAAGTAAACCTTAAAGACAAGGGAAATTTTCAGAAGTCAGAGAGAGAACCGAGGCTATACTTTTGAGAAAAGGCAAGCGCTCTCATGGGGAAACTGGATGCTGCTGGAAAGGAGAAAAAGAACAGAAATGAAGAAAGAACAAGGAAACAAGGAAAAAAGAACAAGCGCTCAAGTTTCTTCAAAGCCTCTTGGATGGCGATCTGGGGAACAAGGCATCCACAAGTGCTGGTCTCAGAAAAACTGAGAGGAATAGCAGAGGGAATGAGGAATGTCCGAAACTGTTTTATTTTTATTTATTCTTTGAAAACTTTATGCATGCGTATAATGTATCTTGTTCACATCCATCTCTTACTCCCGGGTCCAGCTCTCCCCAGGACCTGCCCTCCTGTCATATCTTTCTTCCGACTTTGTCTTCCATTTATTTATGTATTTAGTCCACTGAGTTCAAATACTGCCGCTCGTATGTATACAGATGTCTCCCACTGAGCACAGTGAACCCACCTGCGTCCACACTGCTAAAGAAAAGTCTCTCTCCCTCCCTTTGCAGCCATTGACTGCCAATGGTTCCTCATTGAGGGTGAGACCTCAGGATCCCCTCCTCCTCTCCATGTTGGAATTTTTAACTGGCTTGATCTTGTGTAGGTCGACACAGCTGCTGTGAGTTCATGTACAGCACCCATGTCAGGGCGAAGACAGCGTTCTACAGAACTCCTCCTTTGGTTCTTCCTGTCTCCTCTTCAGGGATGTTCTCTGAGCCTTAGACGGCAGGGTGGGGAGGTTGCTATACATCCACGTGTATCTATGTCCGATCCGTGGGCAAGCACTTACGTTCGCTTATTCTTGGCAGTTCAATCAGTCGTTAACTCCCTTCCAGCCTTGCCTACATTCCTTCCCCTTTAAGTAATATAAATTCTAAGCAGTGTTACTTTCCTGGATTTGTTTTTCAAAACAGTCCTATTGGGTTAGTGAGATTGCTCAAGTGGGTAGAGGTACTTGCCACTAAGCCTGAATGACCTGACTTCAATCTCTAGACACGGTACCCTACCCAGTGCAGTGAAAGGCGTGCCAGTGCTTTAGGCCTATGACTATGAAGATAAATATTTAGATGACAGGTTGACACCATGCCCATCTAAAAAAGCAATGTGGTCAAAACTGGTTTAAGAAAAAATTCACACTGGCAGTAGAATATGGCTGAACTAAAACTATGCTGATGGATTCTGGTCTAAATTTGCAGTCATCCAGATCTGAGAACTATTAGGGCCACTGGATTCCTGCAACCATATTTACCTCATCCTTTCTCTTCTCCGACTCCTTCGGTTCCTCCTTGTTCTTCAAACCTGCAGTCCTTTGTTCACTCCTGGAAGCCTGAGCAGTGTTTGCGGGAGCAGCCCTGTGTTCTAGCTGCAACCTTCCCTGTGATTTTTATATTGGCTGTTGTAACATCACTTCCAAATCCGCATCTCTAGGGTACATCTTTGAACTCGATTTCTCAGATTTCAGGATTCCAAAATTAAATTCCTGATTCCCACCAACCCCAGGTAACTGTCATTCTAGCCTCTCCTGTTCAGTAAGTGCCAGGTCCAGCAGTCCAACTGCTCAGCAGTCCAACTGCTTTCTTCTTTGATATAACCCCCGATAAACCATACTGGTTTACTTAAAAAATCCAGACTATGGCTCCTTTCCATCTGTCTTGCTGCTGCAAGATACCTCCACTGACACAAAAATTACTTTATTCACCCCATTTTCTTTCTTTTTCTCCTCCCCTCCCTTTTTTTTTCAGAATTGAGATTTAATAAAGATGTTTTGATGTAAGATTAAGTATGAGGCTTGAGAAAAAGGGTTATTCAGACTGTGGTGGTTTGAATAAGAACGACCCCCTTATGCTCACAGATTTGAATGCTTGATCAGCAGGGCGTGGCACTATTTGAAAGAATTAGGAGGTGTGGCCTTGTTGGAGGAAGTATGTCACTGGTTATGGGCTTTGAGGTTTTCAAAAGCCCAAAACAGGCTCAGTGTCTCTCTCTTCCCGCTACCTATGGATCCAGATGTAGAACTCTCAGCTACCTCTCCAGCACCATGTCTGCCTGCGTGCTGCCATGCTCCCTGCCATGATGAGAATGGACTGAACCCCAGTTAAATGTTTTCCTTTATAAGAGTTGCCATGGTTGTGGTGTCATTTCACAGCAAGAGAACACTGACTAAGACACAGACAGAAAGTCAAAACTTACCCCAGAAAGTGGGTGTGGGCTTTTCTGAGGGAGAATCATATCTCATTGTCTTACAATTGTCATATATAGGACTTGAGTGTGTTTGAAGTTATTACCCTCAATAGGTTGCTAAGAAACCTAAAGGAAATCACAGCGTGATTCCCGGGGGACACCTGACAGCATTTCCACTGATAAGGTAAAATCCTAGATCACAGAGACATAGGAAGGTAGAATACCTTACTTACTCTAAACAAAGTTAACAGTTTTGTTTGAGGTACCCAGAAAACATCTGGAGAAGAAATAACGTCCTACCCAAGGTCACATATACTTAGGCCTTTAACCCGGACCATTGCTATTTTAAAATAAAATCTCTACATACAAAAGGAATACACGTGCTGTGAAGGTTGCTGACATCGGGATAACATCCCTTCTTTTCCATGTGTTCTTCCCACTTCTGCCCTTAAAGTCACGGTCAGGGCTTCCAGACCTTTCTTTTCCTCGCTCCCGGTCAGCTCAGTGTTCATGATGCTCCACGTGACATGTGACACCAGTCACAGGAGTCCAAACTTTGGATTCTGAATCTTATGTATCTAAAGATAATTAAGCCTTGGACACAGAAGAAAAGGCCTCTAATTACAGTTTTCTTCCCTGTTACCTTCCTCTAAACAAAGGTGACACCAGCGTCTTCTCTCTTACACGGTCATTTTATGTCTGAACTTCCTCTTCTAATCCAGGCCCTTGTGCAGTTTTTGCAGAAGTTCTAAGACCTGACTTTTTACACCCTTCGCTGGATATATCTCCGCTGCCTACCACACAAGGTCCATTCAGTGTGTTCTTTTCCCACTATTCCTTTATTAAAGGCCCCTGGGTGTTTTGTATAATGTTTAAAGACTGCTTGAAACTTCACCAAATAATGCAAGCGTGGGGCTAAGTAAAACTGCAGTTGCAGCTTTTATAACTCAATTCTGGGATCCCTTGAGGACCAGTGGTTGTATAACAACCCTCTGAAGTTTTAGGTTTCAGGCCCCAATAAGACCACCTTTCCTCCTAACTGCTGATTGTAATGACATTTATATGTCCTTATTAGGGTCATTACCAGCACTACACATTTGAGGAGGCTCATATCTTGTCATTGTCCACACCACTTAGGATTCTGTCCATCATCCCATGACAAGCTGGCCTCTAAGTAGGCCTACAGAACTCCTGAGATTGCCACTTCCAAAACCTGAAAGGCTGACTCTGCAGGCTGCAGTCGTGGCTCCTGCATAATTCCAACTGAAAAGAAGAGCTTACACATTCACTCTATAGCTAGAGCCCTGTGAAAATTAAGGAAGTCTGAAATGGTTCACAAGAGTATACGCAAAGCATATTAAAAACAATAAAAAGTATAAACTTTGAACACAGTGAGAGGCGGGGGCAGTCAGTAGCTTCCAAGTTATTTGCAAGAACAGCCATCCTCAGCACTTGGCAAGTGGGCAAATCAACCTTCTCTGAGGACTCAAGTACTAGACACCAGAGACATTCCATGAGGCCTACACCACCCCTCATCAGTTCTATTGTCAGCCAAAAATAGATCCACAGAGAGGATCATGCAAGATTCCTCCTTCGAGAGGTGATAGCTGTTTAGGTCAAGACTGAGGACTTGGTTTCACCAAAGTTCAGTAACCTCCAAACTAATGAAATTGTATCCTAAGTAGATAGAGCTCTTATGCATCAATTCTACCTCGAATAAATGGTTTAAAATATTTTTTAAAATATAGATTCTATAAAATGTATCCTGTTAAATGTCTGGGACAAGCTCCAGTATGAGCCTTCAGTTGTCCCCAACATGCTGTCTCTGTCTGACACTGAAGGAGCTAGTATGAAAGGGAAAAGAGTTGCCTTCCCATACCAATGGCTGCCAGACATGGCAGGGGGATCACAAGTTCAAGACCAAGCTAGGCAGCTGAGATCCCATCTCAAAGCAAGTTTAGGAAAGGCCAGGGGCCATAGCTCACAGTGCTTGTCTTGCAAGTATAAGGCCCCAGGTTTAAGCCACAGTATTGAAAATGGAAGAAAAAAAAAAAAAAAAACAAACAAAAAAAAAAACCAAGGAAATCGCAAGTCCTGATAATCCTGACCTGAAGAATAAAGGAAGGAAGAAGAGGAGAGGAAAATGGGAATGAGAGGAAAGAACAGGAAAGAGGCAAGAGAGAGAGTAGCAAAGAGATCAGATCAGGATCTGAAGCCATTGTCAAAACAGAAGAAATTCTCCTTCCTGTTTCCCAGTGCTCAGCCCACTGGGCTCCTGCTTTCTCTTTTGCTAAGAAGTCCTTTAGTGTTGACTTATCCCCTTTGGTATATCTTAGGCTAAGTGTAACACAGCCAGAGTCATTTCCTATGGGCAAACCTCGGGTTTTTAATGCGACATGTAAGGAACTTGGAACCTGTCACTCCATCCTTCACACCAAGAAAAGGCTGAACAAATGGGAAACTCTGAAGTAATGGGCAAATTCAGAGGCTTGGAGCTTAGCAGGTACAGAAGCCACAAGGACTTTATGATAAAAACATGTGGTTAAAGCACCCCAGACTAACTTCTGGAGGATTAACATGGCCTAATGTGAAAAACAAAGCACTATTGAGTGCACCCTTTGGGGGAGGATTAAGGAGAGATGCTTTCATGAATTTTAATTCTCAGAACCTTACCATGTTATCAAAGGAAAGATCAGAAAAAATATGTCCCCATCTTTCAGATCAAGGAAGAAGCAGAGTGGCCATTTTACAAACGAGTTGAGAGTTTTCTTTTCTCATTATCAAAGACTGCCCTCAAATGAAATTATTTTTTTATTTTCAATTATTTCTTTTATTTTTTTGAGATTATAATCACATCGTTTTCTCCTTCCTTCCTCCCCCACGGGCTTATTCCTCGTGGTTTGCTCAGCCTACTTTCTTACAGTACCCTGGACCACCTGCCTAGGGATGCGGCATCACCCACTGTGGACGGGGCCCTGGACATCAATCACTGAGAGAATGCCCTGCAGACTGGTCTAAAACTGGATCTTATGGAGGCAGCTTCGCAACTGAGGCTCCCTCCTCTCGGTCGGCTCTCATTTCTGTGAAGTTGACAAAAAAGTAGCTGGCACAGACGATCTACTTGGATGCTTAGAAGGCAGTAATAGTAAGTGCAAAACTGAAGCCTTGCTCCGCCAACCACCCGCTAACTCCCCAGAGTCTTCACTAGTGAAGTTAATTGAGACTCCATCCTTGCTGCAGTTCAGGCCCCAAGCCTGAGCCCAGCCTCAATTCTCCTGTGTTCTTCACTTCCTACGCTCAATCTGTTGGCAAATCTGGTAGTGCATCTTCCACGGTCACGCCTTAGTCCGGGAAGACTAATCATTTCTCACCTGTGGTATTTCCGGGAACTCTTAAGAGGCCTTCTGGCTTCCATTCCCGCTGACCATAAGCCTAGTCACGTCTGACATTTTATCCACAATGAGGTCTTAAAATAAGAGGCAGGTTAAGCTGTTGCATCTAAGGTGAACACTTCCAGAATAGAGGTGCGTGCTCTCTGCACTTCCTTCTGCCATCGTCCCTGATGGCTTTCATCTAACCCCAGCCATGTGGTCTTCCTGCTGGCCTGCAATCCACAGGACAAGCCTCAGGGATGGTGCTTCTCTCCCTATTTACTCTCTCCTGTCCTGAAACGACAAGGTGGCTGAAAGACTCTTTCTCAGAAACACCTCTCTTGCTCATTACTCTAAAATCTAACTCCTCAACTCTGCACTTTTTACCTTTTCTTCTAGGACTATTTTATCCCGTGGTCTTTGTTTCTCTATTTTAATCCTTGTGGTAGTGGGGACTGAAACCAGAACCTTGAGCACATTAAACAAGACCAGCCACATCCCTGGCCCTCTCTTCTTCATTCATAAATGGATCCTTCTCTCCTCCCCATCAGAGAAGAGACTTATATTTCAATCAGCACTTTGCTCCACCCTAGTGCCTAGAATAAATGCCCAATGCATGTAAAAGTAAGAATAAATTGATGAGAAATGATACGTGGTTGTTGAATTACTGTTTTTTGCTACTTACTTGGACATGCCTAAATGTGTGCCATAAAAAAAATCTCTTAACATTTTTTTTTCCAGGAGATTTAACTCATCTTTTGAATTCCAAATGTTGACAACTTCTTACAATCCATTTACCAACCCCTTTTCTTTGTAGGGAACTGATTACAGACGTTAGTTAAATTTTAAACGAAAGTTGTTTTCCTTCCATGGAGATGGTGTGATTGACATGGCGTTCCAGAAGGGTGTCAGAACAGCTTGCTTACCTCTGCAGTTCTAGAAGCTTCTCCACACCCCATTGTCTGTAGGAAGTCCCCTAAACTTATTTAAATTGCTTCCCAGGCATGTTTGGCACAATTCTGGAGTCTTTTCCAAATGTAGCAAACACACACATATACACACTGCAAGAAAATTGCAAAATCAAAATGGTTCGGCTTTCCCTGGAAATCCTATCAGAGTCTAGTAGCAGGTGTTTGAGTGGAGCCTGAAGCTCTGCATCCAGGCTTAAGTTCCATTATGCCTTCACCCATGGATCACAAAAGACTACATAAAATTTCACAATAATTTTTTATAAAAAAAATTCCCCACCCAAACCAAAGAGCAAGTAAGGCAGCCATCCAAGCTAAGAAGGTAATGATGCAATTTACATTTTATTAATATGTACTGTTTTCCACTCCACAGTCATCCCATATCATTTTAACATACACTTTACTCTCCTTTTTGTCAGCAAAGGAAACATCAAGCTAAGATACTCCATTCAGAAGTGAATAGAAGTCAGTTCTCATCTCCCATGATGCCTTCAGTGTCTGCTACCTGTCACTGAGCAAATTCCCCTTGTGTCTTATTCTGCATGGATTTATCAGAGATTTAATCTAGCAATGAATGAATAAATGCCTTCAGGTGTCCAGACTCTAACATGCACTAGTCCTCCTAATGCAAAGAAATCCCTGTCATCTAGAATCATATGCAGATACTACGGAAATCCCTCAGAGAAACTGAAGATTCATGGGGGGTGGACAATCCACTTCGATTATATCCCTTTGGCCAAGTTTCACTGCCAGCCTCCGTGTGCCATACCCTGTACCATCTGTTCTTAACCCGAGAGTTGGGATCCCTTTGGGGATTGAAAGACCCTTTCTCAGATGTAGCCGCTTATGCTTTATGCTATGCTGGGGTTGGCTGGCGGAAGACATTTCCATCCTGTAACATTTAGGAATGGATGCACAGACACAAATATGCAGGTGAGGGTCTACACAAATCCTTCAGGACTTCCTCTGCTGCCTCTACACTTAGAAGAGACACTGGCTCCCTCAAAGAAGACTGGAATGAAGACAAATTCCATTCATTTCCCCTCAGCTGAATCTGGAGAGGAATGAGCAATGGTTGGACTGTCTCCACCATCAAAACATTCAAAAGACTTAGATCAAGTATTCCACACAGTCTCTGAGCTTTTCAATATCAGTTCATCACCTCACGGGACCGGAAGGACCTTTGAGCTAGATTAAAGCTCCCGAAATCGGAACCTGGGACACCTCTCAGAACCTCTTCTCTCCTCTGCACTCAATCGCTTTAAACTCAGTGGCAGATTTTCTTTGTTTTCTTTACTTATTATTTTGAGATGGGGGGGGGTCTTAGGTTCTCACCATTTAGCCTTGCATGGCCTTAAGGTCCTGACCCACGCACTGTAATGGCAGGTGTGCGTCATCACCATCTCCCGCCCTTGGAAATTATGGTTTCTAACAAGGACTGCAACAGTGTCTTCCATCCTACTGTGAAATTCTGACAACTCCCCATCAAGAACAGAGGTCTCTGTTCTCTCCTTGTAAGGGAACATGGCTCTGTGTTGGAATTCACAAATACTATGTGGGGGAGGAAAAAGGGATGCCACTTAAGGAAAGGTACTAAGGTCGTGCAGCCCTGCCTGGTTCTCTGGACCCCCAACTCCTGAAGGCAGCCCACCATGCTGGGAAGGGAAGCAGGCTGTGGAGGGTCTCACAAACAAGCATCAACAGAAAAGGAGCAAGGCCTTCCCTCCCAGCCCATAGTCATCAACAAATCGCCAGCCACACAGGTGAGCCATCTTGGAAGTGAAAGATCCAGCCTCTCCAGCTATAGAAGGCCAGCAAGCTTCCCTACAGCCCAAACTGTGAATTCTTGACCTAGTTAACTACAGGCAGAGTATCTCTTATTAGAAATACTTAGGGGCAGGGGTGTTTTGACTTTAGATTCGAGGTAAACACAAAGGGCCTGGTGTTCTGCGTACAACCTCTATGCAAGGTAAGTTTATACAATATTTTTAATGCGTGTGTCTTCTACTGGGGCCTGTTACAAAGTCGGGTGTTCACTTTTCCATCTGTGGTTGTCATGTCAGCACTCCAAAACTTTCCAACGACAGAACATTTCCAATTACAGATTTTCAGATTAAGGAGACTCAACAGGTATTGTTTTAGGTGACAACATAAGGGGCTGATTTGTCACACAGTGACAGAAAACCAGGGCAGCTGCTGTCTCTTCCACTTCAGATATGTTCTGCTTATCAGGAGGATGTTCCAGTGCCTTCTTTGACACCTCTCTCAAATCAGCGTCGGCCGTGTTGGCCTCCTCCTGATACTCTGAGTGGATATGCTATTTCTCGTTCAAGTACATGAACCGACGACTAATTTCTTCCCAGTCCCCAGCACTTCTTTAGACCCCTCGGTCAGGTTTATGAATGAACTTAAAAATTATGTGAGCTTCAGGAGAGGCTAGGGAGAAGAGAGGGGTCTCTGAAATCTGAAGGGCTCTATGAGGTACAGAGGCAAACTCTAACAGTCAGTTATGAGCAGTGCCTCAGTGGATGGGAGCAAACCGTGGAGTCCAGTGTGAACTGAGCTGGGTGAGGAAATGCTTGCAGAGCCGACAGGGGTTAGGACAGTGTTATACTCAGTCCGTGAGAAGTGACCTGTGGCCTCACTTGCAAATTCTGACAGGAATTACAAATATTAAAATCACACCTGCCAATGTGTGATACCCAGCAACCCTTTCAACAAATGGAGTGGGGTTAGTCAGAAAAAGACTATTGCCAGTATAGTCATCAATGTCTTGAGAATCACCCTTCCCACAGATATTCAAGGCTCTTCTCATGTCTCTTCCACCACCACCCCCTCTCCTCAGTGTGTGTGTGTGTGTGTGTGTGTGTGTGTGTATGTGTGTGTGTGTAAAAACGATTGTTGGTCATCGAGATTTAGCCATATAGGGGAAAACCAATTTAAGCTAAGTTTTACATGTGGTCAGCAGAAAATAAAGTGCTTCTCACATCAATACCAAGATGAAATAAACCCCTTGGCTCTGAAGAGCCGGAGTGCCTCTTGTTCTCCCTGTTTGTGTGTCTTAGAATCCTTCTTCTGCTCCATTTTGTTGTCAGTGAAATGTCTCTCAATCATTTCCAAGTGCGTCTTCCACTGTGTCAGATCTCTGAACCGTGTTCTAGTTGCTCAGCCCCCTACACATGAGGCTAGTACTCGTTTTGAGCATTAATGCATTAAATATTTTTTTCCAGATCAGTATAAAAAAGAATATGCAATAAAAGAAAGGAAAGAAGAAATAAAAATAAATAAATACATCGTGGCACAGCCTGTAATCCTAGTACCCAAAAGAATGAGGGAGAATGATTATGAGTTCAGTGTCAGCCAGGGATACAGAGTGAGAACTTGTCTCCTACCCATAGCCCCATAAAAATAAAAGTATATAAATAAATAAATAAATAAATAAAGCAAGACCTAGTGGTACAAGTCGGTAACTCCAGCTACTTGGGAGGCTGAAGCAGTACAAACTTGGGGAGACTTGAAACTATGAAGTCAGATGGGTATTAGAGATACAGCTCCCTGGTAGAGAGTACTTCCCTAGAATACCTAAAACCCTCGAATAGATCCACAGGGCTGGACAGAGGGGAAGAGAAAGAGATGGGAAAGAGACAGAAAAGGGAACCTCATGCTGACCTACCATCTCCAATGGGCTACAAGGTCTAACCCAGCTTCCGTCCCTCGCCCGCTAGGTAACTTTGACCTACTGACTGAATCTGAGCCTTTGTGTCTTAATTTACAATACAAACATGATGACAGCAAGCAGGAGCACTCTGAAAGTGTTCGCCTGTTTAAGAGTTAGTAAGTTAACGTAATTAAGGTATGAAGCACCTCTACTGAATAATTCATAGATTTTGAAATTTCCCCTTTTCCCATTAGGCAGAGCAAGTCAGCCCAAGGCTGCTGTACTAAGCCATTTGTCGCTGCATTTTACTTAAAGCTGAACCCAGGCGTGTCCGAACTTCTGGGCTTGATCCAATTAGTCACTTCTAGACTGAAGCTTTAGGGGTCCTCACACTATGCTAAAAGACATTCATCAGAAATCCCCTCCTTTCCTATTTCTCGCAGTAACTGCGATCTCAGTCTATCACCAAACAAACCTTCATTTTCCTTCCCGGGCCATGTCTAAAGCGGTGGGCTTGCTGCCATCTTGCAAAGCAGTCTCATGGAGTCAGGGCCTGATTCAATCCTGTGACAGTGACTCTCTTAATGAAAGTCAGGCAGTGGTGCTTTCTGAGACTGTCCCGGTGGAAGCCCAGCAGGAAATAGATTAGGTTAAGCCCCTGTGAGGCTCCTGATTTTCCAAGCTTTGAAGCATAGTGAACTGAAAATAGCCCATTCTCCCATTCTTTCACAGGCACTCCCCTTTAAACCACCCACCCCTTCCCAGAAAAGCTGTGTCTTCAGGGACAAGCGCTGTGAGAAAACCAGGAACTGTTTTGATTACTTTTAAGCTGAAGATGGAGCCTAGAGCTCCCATGGCTAGGCAAGAGCTCTACCCCTGAGCTAAATCCCCAAGCTCTCTGGGGAAATCTTGGTCTCCTCTGTCTTCTGGGTCCCCTGTCCGATTCTGCAGGTGTCCCCAAGGCCTTCCCAGAGAGCTGGCTCTCCTTTCAGATGAACTGAAGTATGCATTAAGAAAATCATTACGGATAAGAAACACTATTTTGGTGGCAGCAGAACACAGGGCCCAAGCCTGCACCTTAACGAGAATCCCTCTGAGGGGGTCTGGGAAGATGTCTCGGTGGGTAAAAGCACTGGCTGCTCTTCCAAAGGATCTGGGTTTGATTCCCAGCACCTACGTGGCACTCCATGTAGGAGTTACGGCCATCTGTAACCCCAGTTCCAATGGTTCTCAAACCCTCTTCTGGCCTCGATGGGCGCGGCGTGCATGTGGTATACACACTACATGGAGGTAAAGCACCCATACGCGTGCAGAATAAAATCTTAAAAATACAAGATAATACTCTTTTTGGCGTCTATATCACAGAGGAGCGACATCCAGAAGTCAGTGTGAATGGAGCGCTGCTTTTGGGGAAGCCCTCACAAAGGGATAAGCAATGGCAGTGAGAGCGCTGGGGAAGAGAGGTGCGGTGATACTTTAGTGACCAAGCACATGCAGAAACAATTCAAGGGAGGGATGAAAGGTTCCGGGTTACAGAGGTATCCGTCCTCCATCCAGCATGATGGGGACTGACAGAGTGAAGTAGTTTATATCCTGGCAGCTGGGCCGCAGAGACAAAGTGGATCAGACCTGAACCCCAGTATATTGCTCAAAGGCAGGCCCTCGGTAATCTACTACCTCCTGTTGAAAGACACCTTCCGGAATTTCCACAGTCTCCCAAAATGGTGCAACCAGCCCAAACATTGAAACGCATGAACCTGGGAGGATATTTCAGGTTTGACCAGAAATGCACTGTGACAGCACAGGTTTGAAAAGACGGTAGTCCTCTGGAATGTGGTCCTCCAGCTCCTCTACTGACCAGCTAGGTGACCTTGGGGGACTCAACATTTACTTCAATAGAAATGCAAGGACACGAGCAGTCACTTGAGACCTAGAGCAGATGGGACTCCAGACCACAATAAAGGCATCATCGTGATCTTAACAGAACACAGCCAGAGCCTCGGGTAAGCACACAGGCCAGTGAGGTCTGCGCTGGAAAGGCAGGTGGTCTAGAACCCCAGGAGCAGTTTTGCCTCTCATCCTAGCGAAGGTTTTAATCTGTGAAGAAGAGAAGAAGCCGAGAACTGTACTAATAAATTGGATTAGATTTCTGCAACAAAACTGAAAGCAATAAAAAAATCACAAGCTCTTAGCCAGGATGATAGTCAATTCTCATGGCTGGATCCAGAGACTATCTGGTCTAAGAGGAGTACATACTGAAAAAGAAGGGAGAAGACTACTGTGAGCAGAAAATCTTCTTATAGGCACACGCGCCACTGCCGCCACGCCACCGCCACCGCCACCGCCACCGCCAACAACAGCAACAACAATGGGTCAAATCTCTCTCATAAACACTCTCAGCATCACAGTGCAGAACTCAGATTATAGACGAGGTAGCTCCAAGTTTATATTTAAGTAAATTTTTCTAAAGTCCACAGCCTTCAGCTCTAACATGGAACTATGCTGACATAAAATTTTCCACATTTCTATATGTTAGTGTCTAAAAAAAAATACTGGAAACAAAGGAGGAACTTTGATAACCCTTTGGCCACACACTGGGCGTGGAAGCAAGAGATCATTGAGGAAATGAGCCTGCATTTGCTACCCCTCTGCCATATTTGGAGTTACTTGAGTGGCGGATTGTTGGAATTCATTAGGAAAATATCCAGGCCAAAATTCCGAAAGTATTATGGGAACTCATGTCTGTAATACTTAATGGTTTACAACCATCAGAGGAATGCCTGCCTGGACTCGTGAAAAAAAGTTACCACAGAACGGAGTGTCTGTGAATGGCCATGTTCACACAGAAAGATCACTGAATCATGTAATAAACATGCTTCTAACATCCAAAACACACACATGTAATGATAATTATTATAGTGCAATATATGAAATACATTTATATTATCCCCAGGCTTATGACATAAACTGGACAGAAGGGCAACAGAAAGTGAAGGCAGTATTGAGAAGTGGCGCCTTATTCTTTCTTTTGATCACCAGGAAAAATTACGATTAGTAAAATGGAAAGTATATGGGCTTGAAATAAAGAAACATGGTTACACTATGCGTGAAGTAGTAAAACAAGAAACAATTCAGTAAAGCTGATTGCAAATGTTAAAGCTTAGAAGGCAGATCACAGAAATTTAATAGAATAGGGATGTTATGGGAAGGAAGATAATGTTCAAAAAAATGGTTCCACTTTGCACTTGCAAATTATCCTAAAAGAAAGAAGAGTTCTCCTGCTCAATTCAATAGTCATTATGAGGCTCACAATGGGTGAGACAGACGGTGTGGTGTCAAAAACCCTGGCCCTGGAGTTTAGTTAATGGTGTTTGAACCCAAGACCTCTACTTTACAGAAGGATCTTGGACCTGTTAACTAGCCCTTCTTTATTACGGTTGTCCACTTGCTTCGTGTGATTACAGTGATTACCGGACAGGATAATACACTGAAAGACTCTGGCAGGTACCTGGCCCAGGCTCAATAGATTGTGGCTATTGTTACCTTAGTACCAGACTCTGCTCTGGGTACAGAGGATAAAAGATGAGCTTTGGTTTCTGCCCCCCAGCAATTGTCTACTGCTTTAAATAACTGCAGTGCAAATGGGTATTGATTAGTACAACATGGTGACATCTGCCTCAAACCTACCCAGTCACCAAGTGTAGAATAAGTTAATAATTTTGTCTGTTGGGTGGTTAAGGCGTTACTTAAAAGACACTTTGGATCAGACCACTGAAGAGTGTCTGTTTCTGATTATACAATTAAACACCTAAAAGATGGGAAATGCATGATGAAATGGACATGATGGGAAGGGATCAGGGTGAGCTGCCATGTGCAAAAAAATGTAGAAGGCTCAGTAAAGGTTTTCTCAGCTATGCTGAAAGCCTAGAGAAACCCAAATTGAGATCAGCTATATAATATAGGTGAATAAAGAAGAGTGAATTATCTCATATTCACTTGGCTTCTTCAAGAGCCTGGTATTTGGTCTTGGAAGAAAAGAGTTGAACCATCATGAAGGAATGAGAGACTTAGAGTCCCTGTGAGAATCTATAAGATACCCGTGTCTCCATAGTGCTTTCAAGTCTCCTGTCTAAGATATTAGAACTCAAGGTAAAAAGGGAATTTTCAAATTGAATCAACAAGTTTCTCTTGGTGCCTCTTGAGAAACTAAAATAAAACAGAAGGTTCCTGACACACTGGAAATGAACAATTGCTATTCCAATCTCCAAGGAGCAGAATTCTGCAAACCACATAGAATGTGCTGTCATAAAAAGAAATACAGGAAGGGATCTAGAAAGCTAAAAAACCCTTAAGGAGAAAGGATAAATCAGTGTCCAGGACAAGAATATGACAGGCTATAGTTCAAAAATGTTTGCATGCATACCATATGTCAGATGCTATTCTAGATACTTCTTATATACATAATCTTACTTAATTTCCAAATATCCAGAAATACAATTCTGTCCACTTTTTTATAGATAGGGAAATGGGCACATAGAGAGATGAATTAAAGAATGAAGACTCTCTGGTTTATTTTAGAGATAAAATTATATATTTCAGATTCTTCCTTTGGAGGATGAACAGCAGGCATTCTGGCTGGAGAAACAGAAACATCCTCAGAGTCAAGATGAAGAGACCAGAAAGGAAATTACACTCTTCATGTCAAAGACAAATTGGTAGCCAGAAAAATTCTATGAGGAAAATTTTGGGGGCAGTTCATTTCAGTGACTTGTTATTATTTAAATAGGAAATATCACCCACAGTTTCATGTCAAAGTCTAGGTCTCTAGTTGGTAGCACTGTTTTGGGAATGTTATGGAAACATCAGATAGAATGTTAGAAATAGTTTAATAGTAGAAATTATTAGAATTTCTATTAGAAATTGGAAAATAGTTAAACAGTCAAAATAGGTTAATGGAGGTAAGTGCTAAGGGATATCTTATTTCTACTGCTCTCTTGTTTCCCTTGGTTGTAGTTATTTTTCCTCTCACAAGACAAAAGCAACTTGAAGGAGAAACTGTTTATCTGAGTTTATGCTTTGGGGACACAGGCTACAATACAGACAAATCAAGACAATGGAAGCTTGAAGCAGCTGGTCACATTATGTCTGTAGTCAAAGAGAAGAGAGTAATGAATACTTATACCCAGCTTACTTACATTTTTAAAATACAGCGTAGGATGAATTCTAACCTAATCAAAATAATCATCCACAGAGATGACCAGAGGTCCATTTTCTGATGATTTTATATTTCATCAAGTTGCTAATTAGGATTAATCATAATAACTCCATCTCTTGTAAACTTGACACCCAAACACATTATAAAATAACCTTCTAATTATTGGTCCAAAGTCTCATGCTCATTTTATAATGCAAAAAATGCAAAATACAATCCAACTTAAAAAGTCCCCATAGTCTTTATCAATTCCAATACTATTTAGAAGTCCATGTCTTGTGATCCAAGACTTGTGGGAGATTGAATGCAATCTACCAACTCCAAAATTCTTAAAGAACAGACAACTTTGTGAATGCTCTCCTGTCTTGATTTGATTCTCCGGATCCAAAAGAAGTTACATCTCCCCAAAATAAAATCCCACAAAATAAATATTTCCATTCCAAAAGGGGAGAAAGGAACATAGCAAAGAATGATCAAAACAAAGGAAGAATGAAACTCAGCAGAGAAGACACTAAATCTTGCACCTAGTGTCTGAAGACTGGGGCTCGTGATACAACCACCTAGGCTCCAAGAGGCTTGGGTAGCCACACTCCTCCGGTTCTGCTTCCTGCAGCACACATAAGCACTCCTTTAGGCTAGCTCCACCCATGCCTGTATCTTTCCTCAGTGAACATACTTGTCCTTCTTACCTGCAACATCCTATGGTCTTTTACACTTTCCATACTTTCATACAATGGCTTCAGCTGTTCTCTGAAACTATAGAGCAAGGCTCCTCCATGACCCCCTTAATCTTTCAACTTCCATTCTTGAGAAACAAGTAGCAGCTGGATGATGCTACCAAGTTTGGGTACCAGCACACAATTCAGCCTCCCGCCCCTTGTGCCACCACTGTGTCAGTATCTGTGTGCTGATCCTAGAGAAGCACTTCCTCAAGAAACTACCTTCAGGAAGCAGCAGGAAACAATTTCAGTTCAGACTTTCTTCCTTCAAATGAATTTGCATCTTCACAAGACAGAAGTTCTGACAGTTCATCTGACAGATGAACAGAAGTTCATCATCAGATACCCTTCCTGTTGTCCCAGTGCAGAATAGGAGATTTCTCTTTGGCAATGCTGATCTCTCTAGGAATTACAGATGCAGCTCAGAGGTGGTGGCACATGCCTTTAAGTCAGGACTTGGCAGGCAGAGGCAGGTGGATCTCAGTGAGTTCGAGGCCAGCCTGGTCTACACAGTGAGTTCCAGGTCAGCCAGAGTTACAACTGGGAAATGCTCCCCCGCCAAAAAAAAAGAATTATAGACACTTTCTCAGTATACACACAGAGAAATATGGTGATATAGATACAGATGCTAGATGGATAGATGTTAGATAGGTAAATGATAAAATTATCTATATATACCAGTATGTAGGTATACATATACATATATATTCTATTGCTATAGGTTCCTACAACAATCTTATCAAGCATTATAAAACTGTAGTTTTAGTGATCAAGCTAACATATTGTGATTGGCAAATTAGTGATCAATTTGCCTAGGTTAGAAAACCATGCTATAACAGGTATTCTCATTTGAAACAGGAGTCTGCTAGGAAATGGAGAATTTAATATGTACCTAGAACCTTTGTCATACTTTTTCCCTCTTTATTATCTGCATGTTAGAGAAATTAGAAATCTGAGGGAAAACTGAAAAGATACAGAGTCCTGGGTCATATATTTATTTTTCTTCTACTTATGTTCTTTCATACCATACCAAAAAAGGAGAAGTATGGAATGAGGTGTAACTAACCTACGACTCCACCTCCTCACTCCTGACTTTACCTACAAGAACGTCTGATTTGTAGGAGAAGACAGAGGGAATCCTGTTAGAATTACTATATAATTTTATAAGGGAAGAATACGAGACTTGAAAATGAGATTGAAGATGATGATGGTCATTATTGTTTAAAAAAATGAAAACATTATCAAAAGTATGTAACTGAGGAGTAAGAACCCACCAGACATGGCACAGAGACGATTTTCAGATAAAAATAATGGGTAAGGAAATGAGGATGAAAATGTACCCTCATTCTGTGAAGAAGACACTCAGAGAGAATTTAGACAAGGCTTCTTTTCCCTTTTCCCTCTTGAAATATCTGTGACATTTTTTTGTCAAAGGGTAAAAATTCTACATTAACACCCAAAATGTTTGACAAGAATTTTGAACATATTTCACATTCTGCAAAAAAAAAAAAAAAAGTAGACTCTGCATTACAAAATTAGAAAGAATTAAGTTGGAGCCAGCTGCCAACCCAAGTCAAGAACCCAGCATCAGATGGCACACAGGGTCAAGAGATAAGACTTTGGGGGCTAGTACAGCGCTCACACTTAACACAGGTACACAGAACTCTCCCAGCTCCATGAGCTGACATTATCCGATTTCTTATCTAAGACACAGAGAGGTAAGTGTACCAAGTGACCTGAATCCCAAGACCACTGCTAATGCAAGGATAGCATTGTAAAAAAGATGGATACTTTTGACTCTCATGTCGTATGGCAACATCCTTTCCAATGAGTTATGCTCCATATTGAAAAATACTTGGAAAGGGGCTACCGAGAGGCTCAGTGACTAAGAGTGTGTACAACTCCTATAGAGGACAGGATCTTGTTCCTGGCACAGCAGATAGCTTACAACAGCTTGTAACTCCAGTTCCAGAGAACCCAATGCCCTCTCCAAGCCTCCATGGGCACCCACATCAATGTGCATGTACATGCATACACTCACATATACATATAAATTAAGAATAGAATCTTTCTTATAAAAGAAATATTTAGGAAGATAGAAATAATAAATTTCTCATTTGGCATAGACCTGAAATCTTACATTTCTGAAGTAATATTAACAAACATTTCTCTCTGCTTATGAGACAAATGGCAGCTTTATACCACCAGTACCCCCAGCCAGCTTACTAAGCTCTGGGGGTATGTGAGGAATAATGATGTCTCCTGAAGATGCTCTTCTGTCTCCACACTGTTGTCTTTGAAAAGATGTTATGTAAATGACATCATAAAGTCAGTATCCTACATTCTTTTGCTTACGATTCTTCCATGTTATTCCACCTATCTGCATTTCATACCTTTTTTTTACTACTGATAAATATTTTGCTTCAGAAATGTTCCCCTATTTGTCTATTCCCTGACTGAGTCGTTTCTTGTCTTGGATTATTACAAATAAAACTATGAAAGAAATAAAGAAAGAATGTAAGAAAGAAGGAAGGAAGGAAGGAAGGAAGGAAGGAAGGAAGGAAGGAAGGAAGGAAGGAAGGAAGGAAAGAAGGAAGGGGAAGGGAAGGGAGAGGGAGAGAGGAAGGAAGAAAAGAAAGAACAGACAGATAATAACAAATGTCCCTTCAAGAATGATATTCCCCAAGTCTAGAATTTGAACGATTCAGTTTCTTCTGGTGAATGAACAACAAATACAGAACCTCCAAGAGTTTCCCAAGAAACCTGATGGCTGGGAAATCCTTAGCACGTGTGAAACACAAGGCCTCAGGGTGGTGTGTCTTTGGCATCATTGAAAGAGCAATGGGATAAATTTCAATCGAACTATGAAACAACTGAAATCAGACAGAACTAGAAACAAGTAAAAGTGAGGTTGCAGAAAAATCAATTAGTCAAATAATACAGGCTTAAGAAACATGCAGAATCTCAAGTGAATTAGCAGGATGAGAGAGAATGTAGATAGTCTTGAGTCCTGATATTTCTAGCTACTGGAATACAAACATGTAGAAAATAGTTCCACATACCCTCAGCCCAGTAAAGACTGTACAAAAACAAAAGATAACCCAGGCGGTGATGATGCACAGCTTTAATTCCAGGACTTGGGAGGCAGAGGCAGGCAGATCTTTGTGAGTTTGAGGCCAGCCTGGTCTACAGAGTGAGTTCCAGGACAGCCAGAGATACAACAGAGAAACTCTGTCTCATAAAACCAAAAAATAAAAAATAAATAAAAGTTAAGAATCTGGATGCTCATTATATGCTACCAACTCGGTCCTTCAGAACCACAAAAATACATAATTTCTCTTTCAGTTTAAAGAAAAAAAATGCTAAGAATCTTATAATATCCTAAACAAAATAAAGTGTATATGCTTTATTCTTATGAAACACACTAATACAACTGAAAATTTGCAAAAAAATTATGTATATACTAGTCTTAAAATATAAAAACAAAATGAAAAGTCAGGGACTGTCTATTTGAGAGGAGGGGAAGATGAAATTTTTTCTGTTTGCTATAGAGCGTTCAGGTAATCTGTTAATTTGATACATGAGATCTTTCCTTTTTTAAAAAAAATAAGCATTTAGTACTATGATCTTGCCTCTTAGAACAGCCTTTATTGCTTTATTGGATCCCATAGTTTAGGTACGTTGTATTTTAATATTACAATAACTGATTAGAATGAGGTTTGTTTAATAAACTACTGGGATTCAGAAAAACGTGGAAATTTTAGCATACAAATAAAAAACACAATAGAAATATCTCATCAAACATAAAATCATAAAATGTCTTTCCTGTCTTTTTTATCATTTATGTCCTTAGTGTATGTGTGTGTGTGTGTGTGTGTGTGTGTGTGTGTATGCACACGCACACCCGCACACGTGCACAGGTGTCACAGCACACATGTGGGGCTGAGAGGCCACTTAGCCGGAATCAGTTCTCTTCTTCCATGTAGGATCTGGTGGCTGAACTCAAGTCAACAGGCTTAACAGCAAGTGTCTCACCTGCTGCGTCATTCCCCGGGTCCTTCCTTTGATTAGATAAGTAAACCTTTTCCTGCTTGAAGCTATTTTACAGATATTAGAGGAGAAAGTAAGGTTCTGAGAACAAAAGACATCTTTGTCAAGAATCATAAAGTAAAACATTTTATTTTCCAGTAAAATATATAAAGTATGGAATTGCTGTAATAAAATATTTGACCCGAGAGTTATAGTTATAGCATATATATATATACACATATATACGTGTATATATATATATATTATATGTATATATGTATATGTATGTATGTGTATATATATATATATATATATATATATATATATATATATATATGTATGTACAACTTGTCCTGCCTGTCCAATTAAATTATATCTGGACAAAGTGCATGGTTCAGTTATGTTGGGAATATGAAAAATAAATAATAGCAAGCAGCTTAGGAGAGAACAGTATAATTCAAATCCCACAAAGGTGGTAGGAAATCCATCCATCTGACATTCCCTGAGAAAAACATGTGAGACCCAGAACTGGGCACGGATGTGTAGACAGAACTCCAGCCCTCTGGTCCCGGCTCACAAGGCAGACACAATAGTTGATCACACTCGAATTGTGATTCCTTAGGCTCATGTCCACACCCCGACTTCCATGGACCACAGACCCCATGCAAACTCTTGATGGTGCTGCAGGGCGGAAACAGACCCGAGCCACACAGATGAGGGAGTGTGCGTGTAATCTCTACTGTAGCCTTGCGGCAACACTCCTCTTGCCGCTTGTCTGTGGACGAGAGCATGTAGCACGGAGCGCAGCCTGAGCCCTCAGTGTTACAGCTTAAGAATCAAAAGTAGGAATTCTATCTTAAGGAACTTGGAAGTAGCAGGCAGGAAATAAGTGAGGGAAAGACACTGTGACTTTTAAAACTAAAGTTTTGAACTCAATCCAAAGTCGAGCAGGAGTGGGTAATCAGCATAGCATACAATTTGAGAGTCAGACTAATAAGACTAATTTCAGAGCTCACACGAACCATGGGTAGTACATACTCATGAAATTTCCAAACAATAACTTGAAGGCTTTGAAAACTGCACGGACCACAGGATAAACAGTACTACATACAGCCCACACCTAAACACACTGCTTATCTGCTAACACAAAGATAGCAGTTCTCGTAGCGTTTTTAAGGCTCCAAACCCTCATAAAAGAATATCCAAAACAACCAGATAAATATAAGATTATTCACTGTCTGAAGAGCTAGAAAGTTATTGGCTCACATGATGGGGTGAAAACCAACAAAAGGTATAAATGCAAACATAAAAGATGCTAAAATTATCTAGAAAAAACTTAAAGCAGCTACTCAAAAAAAAAAAAAAAAAAAAAACAAAGGGAGAAAGAAGTTCCACCAAGTAGTTGCTAAAACACTAAACAAAGGATAAAAACAGGAAATCATAAGAAATGGAGGGCAGTAAGAACTGAATGGCGAAATTAGAACCAAAAACTAAAATAAATACCGTTAAATAAAAATGGCATTAGCTGGTCTCAATAACAAAACGAAATGACAAGAATCCACAAAGGCAATGACTTACCAATAAAAGTGTTCACTCCTAACAAAGAGAACAGAAGCTTAAAAAGATTAGCCACACATTGGGACTGTGGGGCAATAAATAATAAGTTTCATATAATGTCTATGAAGTCTCAGAAGAAGGGAAGAATAAAATCAGGGAAGAAAAAGATTAATTAGTGGCCTAAAGTTTCCTGTTTAGTAAGACAAAAATGCGGATTCAAACTGATGACTAAGTCTCAAAGAAGAGAAACCTAAACACAACTTTACACAGAGACTGCAATTGTGATGGCTGAGCTTGATTGTCAGCTTGGTGGGTTTTAGAATAACCATGAGCATATCTGTGCCAGATTATAAAGAATATATCAGCTGATGTGGGGAGGCACACCCTAAATGTGGGCAGCACCATTCTATGAACTGGGGTTCCAGGCTGAGTATGAAAGAGAGAGAGAACTAAGCTTAAGTACTCACGCTCTCTACTTCCTGACTGGGAATGCTGATCTTGAGGCCATAGCTTCCTGCCACAATGAGCTGAATCTTCAAAACTGAGCCAAAATACACCCTCCCTTCCTCAAGCTGCTTTGTCAGATATTTGTTCACAGCAAGGACAAAATAAGAAGCACAACTTAGTCAAACCTCTAAGAACTAAAGGCACTGACAACCTTGAACCAGGGGGAATACGCGGAGGAGAAACAGGATTCATATGGCTATGAGTTTCTTATCCCAAACCATGGAGCCAAGAACTGTCATCCCAGATTTCTATATCCACTGCATTTACTCTTCAGAAGCAAACAGGGTCTGAAAACAACAAAATGGAACGAGAGAAAATCCTTTGCCATCAGACCCTGCTTTACAATAACTATTAATGAAAGTTTTCAGACCGAGGTAAAGTAATACCAGAAGCAAAATTGGAACTTACGGAACAAAAGAGAACATCAGAATAGTCTCTGAATATACATAATAGACTATTTCCTCTGGGGGTTCTTAAATTTCTTACCCTGTCAAAAGTTAAAACTATAGCATTGTCTCAAAGGGTTTTTGATGCCTCGAGTGATGAAATGTAACAGTTACATCAAGGGGAGGGTGATGGGATGAGTACCCTGATATTGATTCAGTATTCCATCTGAAAGTGATGAAATATCGGTTCTCATTAGACTGTGATAAAGTCGTGTAAGTCTCATAGAGCAATCACTCACAGCTATGTGTAAGTTTTTATAGGAAAAACTCAGCATGGGTAAAGCAATGTAGGATATTTTTTTAAAAGACTAAAAACACAGAAAAGCAGCGAGTAAGAAATGGAGGGGGAAACTGGATGAAACAAGTAAACGAATACTAAGGATCAGTGAGATGGCTCAGTAGCTAAGGCAACTAAGCTTCATGACCTAAATCCATGCCCCAGAGCCCACACAGTGAAAGGAGACAGAGCCAACTCATGCAAGTCGTTTTCTGACCTCCACAAACACAACATGTGTATGAACACACATACTTGTGTGACTGCGTGCATGTGTGTGCATGCACACACACACACACACACACACACACACACACTAAAATTTAAAAACCAATAATAAAATAGTAAATTTAAATCTAAACACATCAGTTAAATGTAGATCAACCGAGCACATCAATTAAAAGGCATAGATTAGCAGACTGCCTAACAGAACACAGTGTACAGTCTATATGAAACTCACTTCAAATATAATGTTACTGATCAGCTCGAAGAGGAAAGGATAAGGTCATATGAACCCTAATTTGCTTTGCATTACTGTAATAAACACCATGACTAAAAGAAACTTGAGGAGATAAAGATTTATTTTAGCTTTCAGGGTCTAGTCCTTCATGGAGGCAAGGCAGGGACTCCAGTCAGAAACCTGGAGGTAGGAACTGAAGCAGAAACCATAGAGGCATGCTGCTTACTGGCTTGCTTCCAGGGTTCGCATGCAGCTGCTCTCCTTGTGCCTATCAGAACCACCTTCCGAGGGGTAGCACCGCCCACAGGAAACTGGGCCCTCTCACATCATCAATAAAGAAAGTGTCACAGAACTGTGCCCATACCCCATAAGGAAAGCAATACTTCAGCTGAGTTTCTCCCTTCCCAGGTATGTCCAGTTGGCAACCAGGATCAACCATCATAGCAGGCAAAGTTGTAGAAGAACGCTGGATAGACATTTGTCCCTACTTATTATCAGAAGAGCATAGCTAGTTCTTGAAGGTGAGAAAAACTTAATAAAATACTAAGCTGATGGGAGTAAAGAACTTTCCATTTGATGAAAGCTGTGTTAAATACATGGAAAATCCAAAGGAAAGTGTGAAAAGCAAACTGCCATGTATAAGCATCTTTAGCAAGACTGTGGGATAGGAGGGTGATGTGAAGTTTGTCAATATATGAGTAACGGACAAGTGGAAATTACAATTACAACCTAACACAAAATATAAGACAGATATAACACTAAGAAGATAAGTACAAGATATCTAGGGTAAGCATAAAATACTGATGAGCAAAGTTAAGTTAGTAAGTAAGTAGGAAACCATACTGTGAGAAAAATCGGAAGCTTAAAGAGAATAATTCTTATCAAATTGTTCTCTGGATTTTAAGTAGTCAAAATAAAGATGCCAGTGGAATGTTTTTGGGTTTGGGTTTGGTTTGGGGTAGAGGAGAGAAACAACAATCTGATTCTGATAGTAACAAAGATACAACAGTAGGACAACTGTGAAAAGAGAAGCAGTAAATGACCCTGATTTCTAAATTATAAATTTATAGTTATCGTGATATCTCGGTATCAGTAAAAAGAACAAATATTCATATGAATGGTTCAGAGGAGTGAGCCCAGAAGTAAATGCATCTGACAACAATAGTGAGAACTCAATGGAGAAAAGAAAAATCTTTCTGTTAGAGTCATAAACTTGAATGCACCTCAGTCATCAATAGACAGTACCGTAGCTATAAAATCAGTAAGAATACAACTGAGGTGAAATGCTCCAGCAGCCAATTGTGTCTAAGTGACACGGGATACTCTGTCCACAGATATCAGAATATACATTCTCCTGGGCTCACATTGGACAATCACCAAGACTGCCAGTATTCATAGTTATAAAACAGATACTAACAGACATAGAGTCATATAAATCACATAGCATATGCTTCCAGGTCATAATGGAAGTAAACCACAAATCAATTAATAGCAGAAGAGTTGGAAAAATCCCAAGTGTTGGAAATTAAACAATGAACTTCTAAGTCGCATGGGTTTAAAGGAGACATCTCAAGTTTTCAACTCAAAATGAAAATGCAAATACAGTTTATTAAAGCATGTCTCAGTAACGCTTAAAGGGAAATTTATACTAGCATTGGATATCATGAAAAAAGAACTAAAATCGGGAAGCTCAAATTTCATCTTAAGAACTTGGAAAAGGAGAGTGACAAATGTAATGCAAGCCAAAGAAAGGAAATGATAAAGATTCAAAGAAGCCAAAAATTCAAGAGAGTAAAAATAGAGACAATTAACAAACCGAAAACTGATTACGGTGAAATATCAATCCATTTGTAAGCCCCCAATCAACCTAAGCAAGAGAAAAGATAGAATTTCGGACATCCTAAGTGTAGGAGGTACCATACTGATATCATTGTTCACTGATAACATGGTTGTTCATATAGGATATTGTCAAGAGTTACTAAAATTCAACTCCTGAAATTAAGACTATTCACAGAAAATTTTAAAACAGCAGGTAAATAGCAGAAGTTAATTGGTAAGTAGTGAGCTATCAAAATTTTAGATTAAGAGTATGACATTATTTGTGTTAGCACCAAAGTGAAATGCTTTGGAATGCCCTTACAGAGATATGCTGAAGACGGTAAGTAGACAAAACTACAGAACTATGTTGGACCAGAACAAAGAACAGAACCACAAGTCTGCATCCTCTGTGTGCATATACGAGAAGAATCTACACTGCCGTCAGCCTTCCCAACTCTGCTTGTAAGGCCGACACTATCCCAGTCAGTACATTATCTTGTGGATACTTACAAAATAATTCTAAGGTTCAAGTGAAAGGAAAAGGCATCCAGAGTAACCCATAGCCGTACTGAAAAAGAACAAAGTCTAAGGAATGGCACCACCAAACTTTAAACTTACTAGTTGACAGTCATCAAGACAGTGTCCACAATTAAGTCTAGACAAGTAGACAAGAACACCAATGGAATAGAATGGAATCTCTCTCTCTCTCTCTCTCTCTCTCACACACACACACACACACACACACACATACACACACACACACACACACGCACAGACACACACACATTTCATTTTTTTACAAAAACACTGGTAATTCAATGGGAAAAGATAATCTCCAACAAGCGATACTGCCATAGATGGATATCCACACACAGAAGAATGAAGCTAGACACCAACCTCACACCTTTCACGGAAATTTAGTCAAAATGGATCGTAGACCTCAGCATAAAACATAAACACTACAAAATTTTCAGGAAACAACATAGAAAAAAAAAAACCCTAGATGAATTTAGATTTGACAAGGAGGTTTTAGACAGAGCACCAAAATCATAATAGATAAAATAAATCAACAAATTGGACCTCATTAAAATTAAACATTATGCCTTGCAAAAAAAAAAAGTTAAGGAAAATGAAAAGACATGATATTAATATAATCAAGGGAAGATTCTATTCATTTTCAAATATTTTCAAATATTTGGATAAAAAATATTCTATCCAACGTGTAGAAATCTTGTGTAACTCAACAGTACAGAACTTGATGTTAAAAGTGGGAAAGACATCTTACTACAGATGGTATGCAGAATGTAAATCAGAATATAAAAAGATTCCCAACATCTATCATTAGGTAGTTGTAATAACCTACCATTACATCCAGTAAAGAAGTGAAAATTACTATGAAAATAACGCCAAAGACTAAGAAGACATTGAACCGGAAGGACCAGGATCTGCACTCATTCTATTGAAGTGAAAAGTGGTGTGACCAGTTTGGAAACCAGTTTGGCAGTGTCTTACAAAGCTATAGTTCTTATACAATTGTACTCTTAAGAATTTTCCAAAATAAGTTGAAAACTACGTCCACACAAAGACTTGCGTATGAACATTTCTAGCAACTTCTTCATAATTTCCAAAAGTTAGACACAAACAAGTTATCTTTAAAAAAGATGAATCGACAAAAATTGAAATAATAGTCCACGATAAGATGAAATGAGCCACTGAGTGGTGGTGGTGGTGTCCCACGCCTTTAATCCCAGCACTTGGGAGGTAGAGACAGGCAGATGGATCTCTGTGAGTTCGAGGCCAGCCTCATCTACAGAGTGAGTCCCAGTACAGCCAGAGTTACAACAGAGAAAGCCGGTCTTGAAACAAACAAATAACAAGCAAACAAAAAGATGAAATGAGCCATCGAGCCCCCAAAATATAGAAAACAAATGCATATTAGTTTGTGAAAGAAACCTTCAGTCTGATAAAATTAGTTGGCATATTTCTAGCTGTATGGCATTCTGGAAAAGGCAAAAGCTATAAGCATATTAGAAAGACCGTACTTGTTAGGGATTGGGGATGTAGGGGAGAAGAATTATAGACAGAGCCCAGAAGACTTTTAGGAGAGAGGAACTATTCTGCGTGACATTGTAATGGTGAATATATATGACATTATGTGTTTTTCAAATGCATGCAATATACAACACAGATTTAATCTTAATAATGCCCCATAAGCTTTACCTGATAATAACGTATCAATAATGGTTTAGTTGTAACCATTGTAGCAGATTAACGTAAGATGTTGATGCTAGGGTCAGACATGAGGTAGGGTGGAGGTGTGGGGGGACTCTCTTTACTGTCTGCTTAATATTCATGAAACTAAAACTGCTCTGAAAAGAAAGCACTCTACTTGTTTATAAAACAAATAAGACAAACCACAGATAAAAAGGAAACACTTTCAAATCTGATATTTGATAAAGAAGCTATATTTGGAATGTTTTTATTTGCAAGGTTTTTTTTTATAATAAAGTTTATAGAATTTTTAAAAAAGAGAGACAAACCATAGGTCCCAGGTAAATGCTTGCAAACAAGATATTTGATAAAGAAGTTGAATTTAGAATTCTCAAAACTCGATTGTAGTAAACCAAACAACAGGATAAGCGCTAAGCAGACAAATCGGTAGAGTAAATATTCAAACGGAAAAGGAAAACATGGAAACATGCTCAGCTTTGTTCATCATTAGGGAAATTTGAGCTGAAGTAATGAGATACCATTACAGGCTGTAATAGTTGCTAATATTTATCAAAAAAATGTTTTCCTTACGGTTCTAGAGATAATATGAAACCACTATAACACGCAGGGCTAGTGAAAACCCAAAAAGGAACAGTCGCTGTGAAAGATGATTTGCCTATTTGAAAATGAAACACATTGAATACACAGCCCAACAAACCCATTCCTAAATATTTGTCCAAGAAGAAATAAAAAAACATATACTCACAGAAAGCTGGTAACAAATGCTGTACTGATTTTATTCATAGTCACCAAAAGAAACAACAAAATGTCCTTAGACAGGCAAATGCATCGGTAAATTGTGTTTCATTATGCAATGATGCAATTTACCAGTAAAGATAAAAAAAAAATTCTGACAGACACATCACAGACAAATCTCAAATGTTTCCTACTAAATAATAAAGTCCAAGGCCAGAAAGATGGCTCATGCTAACTGCAAAACTGACAACCTGATTTCAGTCCTCAGAACCAACGTGGTGGAAGAAGAGAGCTCAGTCTGGAAAACTGCACTCTTACGTCCAGGTGTATGCACTACCATGTGTGCACACATGTGTGTATACACAGACAACAATAAATAAATGACCAGAGGATCAAGGAGTTTGCTGTGAGACTGTGTTCTACTGCACTGGCATCCTGGGTACTTCTTCAGTAAAGAGATATGTTCAAAACCTCAGTGGGGTACAGAAATTATGAAAAGATTGGGGTTTCTATTACAGCACCCACTGTCATTGTCCTGTTCCTTCACTCTTGGCTTCTGTGATTCTAAAGATTAAGCAATGTTGTCCTGGGCTCTGCAACTATTCTGGCACTGCAGGCACCATGGTCTATTAACCATAACCACAATTTTCTCAAGTCAGGTCTAGCTGCTCCATCAACCCTGCCAGCCATTGTGTTAATTGCAGTACTCATCCTTTGAACTTACTCCCTGGCCCTTATTGTCTTGTGAGGAGAAATGCTATGGTCCTTCTGGTGATTACTGGGCTGCTTCTGTATAGGCTTCTTCAGATTATTAATGCAGCTTGCAGAGAAGAGCTGAATCTGAGTATTTCTGTGGCACTAACATCCCCCGTGCCTGTGCATCCCTAGGGTTTGTGTGTGTCCCTAAAGCCTTCTCCCCTCTTTTAGCTTCATCTAATATATTCATTCTAGCATAGCCACTTTCCTGATTCTTTGAATCCATTTCTGTATCATCTGCCATAGAAATTTTGGCATTTCAATATTATATGCTGTAGGAAAGACCGCAGCTACAGTTCCATGATGGGTTGGAAGATAGCAGCTTTTAACTTCTTCATTTCGTTTTATGTGTATGTGTTTTGTCTGCATGTATGTCTGTGCACCGCATGTGTACAGTGCCCAATGAGACCAGAAGAGGGTGTCAGATCCCTTGGGACTGGAGTTACGGTTGTGAGACACCATGTGGGTGCTGGGAATCAAACCCCAGCCCTTTAGAAGAGCAGCCAATGTTTGCAGGCATGCCTCATACACTACATGCGTGCAGTGCCCATGAAAGTCAGAAGCAGGGATGGGACTGGAGTTATAAACTGTTGCAAGCTGCCAGGGAGGTGTTGGAAATAGAACTTAGCTCCTCTGGAAGAGCAGCCAGTGGTCTTAACCAATAATCCATCTCTCCAGCCCTAAAGGTAGCTTAACAGGGAAACATTAGGCTTTGTCTCTAATTGTAGATTTACAGAAATCTGAGGAAATCAGTTCCTTGAAGGTATCCACATAGGTCCTCTCATGATATGTGTGAGAATTCTAGGTGTTTCTAGTTAGAGCCATAATCTGGATATAAGAAACCTGCATTCAGTCATCTATAAAACATAGCCATTCTTTTAGACCTAGACTTTGATCTTCAGGCTTGTTTGTGTGTTTATTTGTGTGTTTTATTGATGACTGGCGATTATTCTCACTGCATGATAAAGGGGTAATCTGTAATCTACCAAAGAGATTATGAGACTAGCATTTACTATTCAAACAATTGTTAAATTTTCCTCAGCTTATTATCTATCTACAGGGTCCATTATTTATTAACAACTGCTCAATTTTATTATCCTAATATGCGCCACTCTTAATGTTTTCTGAAAGCCTGACTCTATACTAGTCAGTGCTCCTTGCACTGAAGAAGGTTTTTAAGTCACCATGGAATTTTAACAATCAGGCCAACACTTTGTGCCGGAGTAAGTCCATACCTGCTATCCTAGATTGGGACTCGTTGGCCACTGGACAGTGAACCAACATGAAATTATCTTGTACCATTTGTTCTTTAGAAACTAAAAGGTCAGTTTAAAAAAAAATCAAGGCACTGATGTAGATGCCCAAATGAAAAAGATGCACTGGGGCGCTGGGTAATAATTCAATAATACAGCTAGGCCAGTGGAGGGGGGTGGGTGGGTTAATTAGACAGAAGTATCAATGCAACACCACGTTGGTGGAAAGTTTTAGAGAAAAAAAAAAGTGCTTCAGAGGAGTTCAACCTAGGAAGAAATTCTGAGCTTGAATACAGTCGTTTTTCTCAGTCGTTGGCTAAAGATTATACCAGAAAGTGCCTGCAGTCTGCTTCCTCGTGGGCTTCGGACCATGAAGAGAAGAGCATGACGTCAGGTCTAAAGCTGCAGTGGAAGATCTGTTTGGCTTGGGTTTTTGATATTTAAGTTCTAGAACGAGGATATGCAAATGGCCAATAAATATTTGAAAAGGTGTTCAATGTCCTCAGCCTAGCTGTGAGGGAAATGCAAACCAAAACCGTCTTGAGATTTTGTTTTTTTATCTCATCCCAGTCAGAGTGGTTGCACTAAGAAAACAAATGGCAGGGGCTGGAGAAATGGTTCAGCAGTTAGAAGCACTGGCTGCTCTTCCAGAGGACCCAGGTTCAATTCCCAGAACCCACATGGCAGCTTTCAACTGCCTATAATTCCAGTTCCAGGGGATCCGACACCCTCACATAGACACACATCACACAGGCAAGCAAAACACCAATGCTCGTAAAATAATTTTAAAAAAAACCAACAGAAAACAAATGGTAACAAATGCTGGCAAAGATATGGTATTAAGAGGAGCCTTTACGTTCTGCTAGTGTGGATGTAAAATGATGATACTGCTGTGGAAATCAGTAAGAAGGTCTGTAAAAGATCTAACCCACATGACCCAGCTACTCCACCCTTGCCACAGAGATGCCCACACGTCCGTGTCCATTGCTGCATGGTTCATAGCCACTAAAGTACGGGATTGGCCTAGAAGTCTGCCTTAGTTAGTGCTCTACTGCTGTGGAGAGATAGCACGGCCACAGAAACCCTTATAAAGGGAAACATTGAAGTGGGGCTGGCTCACAGTCCAGAGGTTTAGTCCATTATTGTCATGGCAGACAGTATGGCGTCAGGCAGTCAGACATGGTGCTGGAGAAGGAACCAAGAGTTCTCCATTTGGATCAGCAAACAGCATGGAGAGAGTGTGACTGGGCCTGGCTTGAGCTTCTGAAACCTCAAAGCCCACCTCCAGTGACACACTTCCTCCAATCAGACCACACCTACTCCAACAAAGCCATGCTTCCCCAATAGCACCAATCCCTATGAGCCTATGGGGGCTATTTTCATCTGAACCACCTGAATGTCCATAAGTAGATGAACGGATAAAGAAAATGTGGCAAATATACACAATGTGATATTACTCATTCATAAAATAAAAATGAAATCACACTGAATGTGGGATCTCTCACTTGTTCTTCGAGCATTTGTGTGGCTAAAGCAGGAGAATTACCATGAGTTTGAAGCCAGCCTGGATGGCACAGAGACTTCCAGGTCAATATGGTCTTCAAAGTGAAGCCCTGTCTCAAAAATAGATAAATGATAGATAGATAGATAGATAGATAGATAGATAGATAGATAGATAGATAGATGATGCATCCATACAACCATAAAATTAAATCATAGCAGTTGTAAGAAAGTGAATGGAACTGGAAATCATCATGTTCAACAAAATACTGCATGATTCCTCTCATCTGAGGTGTCAACATTTAAATTTGCATATATGTATATGGGTACATACATATATGTATATGTACATGTGAGTGTGCAGAGGGGTCATGAGATTAGAAAGGGGCCACGAATGGAGAAGGGAGGAGAGAGGTGGGCAAAGAGAGGGTGATGGAGTAGAAAGAACATGAAAGGAGAAAGCAGTTATTTAAGGGAAGATGGGGATCAGGAGAGAGAAGCGAGGGAGGGACAAGTAAGAACATGGCATGTGTGAGAATGTCACAATTAAGCCTATTACTTCGCATATTGAAAATTATTTTTAAAAGCTGAGGTGCATCCAAAAGGATCTGTAGCTGGAAGCTGCCCGCTAACCAAACTCTTCACAGCCAGACCATCAATCCACTTTGAAGGCATATTTGAAGGTAGTGTTTCCATAGCCAAGAATATTTTAAATTTTAAATAAAGGATAAGAATAAATCCGGTGAACTTTGAGCATTAAATATAAAAGACTATAACAAAGCTATAAAATCAGACAGTATAATATAGAAATGATCAAGGCAAATACATTAATGAGATGAAATTGAGCTCAGAAATAGAACCACACTTATGCTCTCAATTAAGATTTAAAATAAAAGCACTAATTTATTGAAGAGAAGGGAAAAAATTCCTTTCAGTGCATGGTGGATATCCATTTAGGAAAAAAAAAATAGATCTTAATCTCTACTCACACCTTACATGAAATGATTCTGAAATGGATTAAAGACCTAAATTTAAACTCCGAAACCATAAAGCTTCAGGAAGGAAGTGGGAGATAAGGCTTTCCAAAGCAGGGGAAAGGCAGAGATCTCAGACAGGACCCAGAATGTAGCAACATTTCAAGGTGAAACTGATAAATTAGACTGCATTAAACTCTAAGGATTCTGCTCATCAAAATACACCAAAAACTGACAAGTTGAAAGAATATGGTAACATGCATATCTGATGAGCATCCCAGACCCAGACAAGACAGATAAATGGAGACAGGAGATGAGGAAAGAAAGAGGGGTGTCAAGAGAGCTGAAAGGAGGGGGATCAATTACTAGAAAAATTCAGTTGGGTAGAAGCTATGGCATTTAATGATGGGATGTATGTGAACCATCAGGAATCATAATAGAAAGTTCTCAGTAGCATTAGGCATTAAGGAAAAGACAAATTAAAACCAATAGTGTATTTGTGAACATCCATGAAAATAACTACAATTTAAGAAACAAAAAGCCCAATGACATCAAACGTTGACAAGGATGTGAAAAGCCCAGCATTCTTCTGGGTGTAAAGGGCTGCTTTAAAGCAGTGTGAATACACTGTAACCCAGGCTTTTGCTTTATTTTGAGTTTAAATTTACACTGCTTTGTGACCCGGTGACTCTGTTACCAAGTCTACTTGGCCAGTAAAAACATGTTCGCATATGCACATCCACATATATGAGAACAGTTAACAGCAGCTTTAATGACAAATGGTTTCCACCACTGGAAAGAGCCAAATGGCTAACAAAGCCAGGAGAGATGGTTGCCACACTGAAATATTAATCAGCAATGAGTGGAGAAGGGGAAATTAGGTAAGTTGCTGCCTCTAGGACTTAAAACGAGGATTACCTGGAGAAATATGGCGAATGCTGGAATATCATCTCTGTATTAGATGTGCTTGGAAAAGCTCACCCAACTGTTCACATTAGAAGTTCGTGTCTCACTACAGTAGGAAAACTCACAAACACCACACAAGGCCATGTCAATACCAGAGTGGACACCTCTCATGGACACGAAGGGATGGGGACTCTGAGACACTATACGTGGGCAGTAACTAGGAACAAAGACTTTACAAAGAGTATCAAAACCTAATGTGCGTATACTCAATGACACAGCTGTTCCAATTGTAGGCATGCTTCATGTAGAAATGTCTATACATACATGTGTGTGTGTGCATATGGTGCTGCTCTCTCCATTCTGCTACCTATGTAGCTACCACAGAACATGCACTAGGGTGTTGATGGAGAGATGGCTCATGTGGCCATCAAGAGTAGAACTAACTGAAATGCTATACTATACAGCAGGAGGATGAAGAGCCCACAAATAAATGGAAAAATATGGATAACTCTCATAAAGCCAGGCATACACATTGTGCATTCCCACACACACAAACAAAAGCAGCAGTGAGTGCTATCGCTCCCTGGACTACAGAAGGAGGCACAAGGAGAACACTAGGATTCTAGCAGTTTATCCTTCTGTTCTTTCATCTTGAAGCTGATTCACACATCTAAATTCATCAGATTATATTTTTATTACTTTGTCCATTTTATTATTAATTTGTGTATTTATTTACTTTCCCCATGAGTTGGTTATACTTTCTGTGCTCCTGATATACATTACTTCAATCCAGTTTAGAAAAGAGGATTGCCTACTCTTTTATGGAATTACTTGGAAAACCCTCAAGATTCATTGAAAACCATTAGAACAGGCTCAAAATCAACAACAAAATGCTATTGCATTTCTGCTCGCTAACGATAAATTGTCCACAAATAAATCAAGGATAAAGATGTTAGACTAATGGTCCATGTTATATCTTAAATAATAACCTCATATAATATCTCTTCTGAGGCATTTCTCAAAAAGAAACCCCATGAAAATCTCTGTGTTCCCCTCTGTAATTGGGATTCTGGTATTGATCAGGATTTATGGTTTAAGATGTGAGTTTCCAAAGTCAGAGAGCTCCAGGATTACTTCAAATAATAATTTCCCTTCGTTCTTTTTTTCCTTGTCTAATAAACATTGATTCAGTCTCAAAATATTTCCTTGGAATATTCAGAAGTACTTGGCTAGCTCACAACTCTTTTGAACTTCTCTTCATAAGTATAGCTCATGCATTCACTTTGGAGCAGTTGTCTCTCTGATGATCTCAGATATGGAGAACAAGATACTGAGGGCACACAGGGGGGCATAGAGGCAATATCTGAATCACAACCACTGACCTAAAGGGGAGGAGCTCAGCCCCAAGTGGTTGCACCTGTTTAAACCCTAGATGAAAGAGCTGGATCTGGGAGAGTTGCCAGGTGGTCAGTCCCTTCTGAAGCCCCACTCTCCTCATCCATGTTGCTCTCCAGGTTGTCCTTCTGTCCTCATCAGGGATATGCATGTTCCCCAGAACCTTGCCCACTCTCAGAACTGAAAGCCAGGCCAGGGCAGTGTCACTGCCAGCAGCTGCTGATGCAGACATGACCCACTCAGGAACATACGAGTTCCATCAGCACAGAAGGTGACTCAGTGGTTTATCAGAGTAGGGTTCTATAATCATATCAACACAGAAATTTTAAGAGGATACAAATAGCCATACGTAGTACACAGGCATCCAACCTGCCCTTTCTTCGGAGCACACCAATTTTAAAAGGCCAGGATGCTGGCCTTCAAAATTGAATGCTGCTTCTCCCAAGTCCTCAAGAGTTTCTCTAACATGGCTTTGCAACTGACTGCCACCATCCCACAACAGATCGCTGTATACTGTAGAGCGGCCACCTACTCCCCTCAAAGCTCCCAATCTAATAACCTCATTCATTGATGGATAGGAAGCAGCCCTCACTCCTTGATAGTACTGAGAATATTTTGTCTAAAATATTAGGGACTTTTTCATGTCTTCTCCATAAGTACCAAGACCTTACATTTTTACCTCCCCTAGGAAGCTTCTCTTGAAGCAGATTGGAGCAGGGGAGAGTGTGTGCTATCGACCCTGCCAAGGGTACTGCTATTTCCACACATAATCCTCACAAAGGCTCTGTGGGGCGGATTATTGCTGCTTTACAAATAAACAAAGGATCGGAGTATCGGTCAAAAACACAGCGTGAAGGAGTCATAGCTGCAGGCCAAGCAGAGGCACTCCACACACTGAGGATCACATCTCTTCAGTTGTCACTCAACAAATATCCAGACCCCACTCAAGGGGCCACATCTGTGAGATAGTGCAATGGTAGACCAGATGACCCTCTGGCCTGTTCTTGCATTCTGAAGTACATTTGAGACTGTGGGGAAACACTGGAAAGGTTAATGTGAATACAGAGACAAGTATAAGTTAGGGAAATGGCTCTGAAGCTGAGATTTTTTTAAAAGAATATTAAGATAGCATGGTTGTTTAATAATCTCCATGTCCAGTATATACAATGTGATGTTTTGACATGCCTCTTCCCAGGAATCCATCACACTGTCAAAATTATGAACAAATTCAACATCCTAACCTCTGCCAAAGCTTCTTCTTGCTCTTTTACATCCCCTTCCTCCACCCTTTACGACCCTCTGAAATCCTCAGGCAGCCAGGCATTGGCTTCTGTCACAGTAGCTTAGTTTGCATTTTGCGTTTTGTATAAGTGCGACTGGCTTCTGTCACTCGGTGTAATGGAGCTTAGATTTACCCATGCCTTTCCGAGAAGGGCTATTTATTCTTTATTATTGCTGAGTAGTATTCCACTATATGGATACATCCTGGTTTGCTTATCTATTCATGTATTAGTGGATATTTTGACTGTTTCCAGCTTATGATTATTAGAAAGCAAGTCACAATTGCATATGCACATACATTAAAGTGAGATGCACTCACAGTCTGCAGATGCTTGGTTCTCCCTAAACTATCTGCTGAAGAACTGTGGTCAGGAGGAAGCTGGCGCTTATTTGATTACTTCCTTTGGGCCTCGTCCTATGAAATTCACAGCTGCTTACCATACTCTGATGGGTAACTCTACGCATCTGTTTGACTGCAGTAAGAGATCCCCAGCTAGCCAGCAAACCATTACTCCTGGGTAATGGTGGGGGAAGGAACTATTTCCAGAAAAGCTTAGCATTAGAGGACTGGGCAATGAGTAGCTTCCATCTATGGAGGGCATCACCCAATCCTTTGTGGCCTGAAAACAATGAACTAGCGGAAAGAAAGGAGTTGCCCTCCCTAGATTCTTGAAAGCATTCATCTGTTCTGGCTATCAGTGATCCTGGTTCTCCAGCCTTCATAGTCATCATAAAAGACATCACTTTACTAAGTCCCCAGCTAACAAACAGAAGATCTTAGGACTCAGCCTCTATAATCAAGAAAAACAATTCCTACAACGAATCTCCTTTTATAGATATTTATCTTGGTTACTGGCTCTCTCTAGAGATCTCTCACTAGGAAACATGGTTATGCATAGGCACGTGTCATAGCTTCTTATCCTTGTCTTACAGAGACACTGATTATGGACATCTCCCACAAGGATAGTGAGCGCAAGTCAAGCAGAGACAGCAGCAAGTCCTTAATGTGGGCCATTAATGCCAAGTGACCAGGGACTTCACCCAGAGGCCTCAGCACTGACTCTAATGGCTTTGGTCAAAGTCTGAATGCACCCCATGTTGCCACTGGGATGTCCTGGGAAAGCAGCAACCAGACATGGCATGATAATCTCCGAGATGGAAATTTACCACAAGGAATAGAGGATACCACCAGCTCAGAGTGGCTCTCCCATTATCCCGTTACTGCAGTCTGTCAAGTTGTCCTTCATGGATACCAAGAAGCTATTCCATACCCTTAAAGTTATGAACGAGAGAACAAGTAAAGGTCTTTCTACCTAGCAGTCCTTGTCCCTATGACTGTAACATTGATTAGATTGATTGATCATCGATCAGATTGATCAATATGCTGCCTAGTAGGACACCAGATCCTTCAGAAGCACAGCTCAGCCATCATCTCAGAGACAGAAGGCTTGCCTTCTGCCAATCTCATTTATAGATTCCTTTGTGTTTTTATGCATCCCAGCCCCTAGCTTGCAAGTTGATCTAATATAGTGCACTTGGTTTCAATACTGGCCCATGCACAGCAGGGGAGACAGCTTAGTCAGTAAAGTGCTGGCTACACAACCATGAGGACTCAAATTTGATCCCTAGAATTCACACATACGAAAAATAAAAATCCAGTCTCAGTAGCACATGCTTGTAAGTCCTAAGCCTAGTGGTGGTGAGGCAGAGACAGGTGGATCCCTGGGGTTCATGGGTGTTGTGGTTTGAAAGAGATGTCCCCCATAAGCCTTAGACAAGTGAATATATGGTCCCCAGTTGGTGGTGGCTGTTTGGGGAGGCTTAGGAGGTGTGGCTGTGCTCAAGGAAGTGTGTTCCTGGAGGCAGGCTTTGAAGTTTCAAAAGACCCATGGCATTTTGAGTTAGCTTTCTCTGCTTTCTATTTGTGATAGGAAATACTCTTCCAGCTGCCTGCCACTTGTCTGCTACCTCTGCTCTACCACCATGAACTCTAACTCTCTGGACCTGTTAGCCACAAGTAAGCTCTTTTTCCTATAATATGTGTTTTATCAAAGCAATAGAGAAGCAACTAAGACAAGAGGTCAGCCTAACCTAATAAGAAAGTGCCAGGCCAGTGAGCAACCCTGTCTTAAAACATCAAGGTGGATGGATCCTGAGGAACAATACCTGAGGTTATCCTCTGGCCTTTACACACACCTGCACAAATATGCTCCTAACACAACATGAACGTGAGCATATATGCACAAAATTTTAAGTGAATGAATACATGGATAAATAAATAAAACTTGCGAATGGCTCTACTTGAAACCATGTTTGTGAAAGCCAGCTCTCTAGGTTTCATGGACCTTATCTACTGCCCCTCTACATGAACATCCCTGAAACTATCATTGGTTGGGTGGCCGAAGGTTGGGCTGCAAAGAGCAAGCAAGTTGTCCAGCCACCAGAACAGGGGAATGTAAATTCAGCTCAACACGCCCTATTTATTTCCATAATCATTGCACAGTGCAAGTTGGCAAAGAATTGGCAAGGCTTACAACAAGCTATTTGAGCCTAACTCCTTAATTTTGTCAATTCTTTTAGTTATTTAAGTGGATGCATGTGGACAAGAGTCCTAAGCTCTAAGTAATGGCTTCATGCTGAGGGCACTGAATGAAGACACAGCCTAATGTGTCCTAATATGACTATGGAAGGAAAGCTTGATCCACATTGAAATTTCAGCATGTATCTATGCTTGGTAACATGGTCCCCATTCAGTTCTGCTGTATCTACTTGACAAGTCACCAACTTATTTTCTCCTTTGACTCACAGATATGCTTACGTTGACAACAGACATCAAGCTTTGGCCCATGGTCCAAGTTCCTATGAACCACTGTTACTGTCAATAAAGTTTTATAGGGACACACAGATATCTGTCTCTGCATCAACTATGTCTATGGTTGTACCATAACGTCAGAGTCGAATAGTGGTGACAGAGACCTTATTGCCTACAAAAGTTAAAATGTTTGCTTTATGGTCCTTTTACAATAAAACCTCTGCTGACTCCTGTCTTGACAATAGATTACCCAAGCTAAACCCAATCCGTGGTCTATAAAACACTGTAATCTTGGAACTGCATTAATGTCATGGTATTTCTGCATGCAAAATGTCTCAATGTTTAGTAAGTGTAAAGCTTCCTGATTACTTAGGAGTGTTTCTGGAAGAATAGTCAGAAATCACACTAGGCTTCTGCACACTGTATAGCTCAGAGAAAGGAATGCTGTGGTCTGGGTGTCTTAAGTCTCGTTTTTTAAAGGAAACCTAAAGTAGGAATCATATGTGTTATGACCTTTTTAGAAAGCAAGAGTAATATGCCAGAGGCACAAGGAGAGAAGAGGAGAAAGAAGCCTGCATTGTCAAGCTGGCTGCCATTCTTCACGGCTGGTGTTGACTCCTGTGAGCGCTACCTCAGGATTGCCTTTGGCACAAGAGGAAAGAAGACAATGTATGCATGGGACTATGCAAGCTTGAAGATGGAACCCAAGGATGATCACAGGCAGTGCGAGATTAAGGTGCACCTGCCTGCAGTCAGAGGCCTAGAGAGCTGTTGGCCAGAAGTGCAGTTACAAGAGGAAAGTAGGTGGGAAAGCCTTGAAGTCACAGCCTTGAATTCTGAAATCAGGGAAGAGAGTGTGCTGAATTCCCAGAGCCATCTAGCCTTTGTTTCAAGAGTATCCAAGTAGTTATGTCAGAAAACACCAACATTCCTCACCATGGTCTAGATTTTCCAGGCCACACCTGCTCGTCTGCCTGTACAACCTACAACTTTGAGTCTGCCTGAAGTGGTTAATATTGATTGCCAACTTGCAAATATCTAGAATCACCTAGGAGATGAACCTCAGGGCAGGTCTCTGAGGGGTTTCAAACTTGGGTTAACTGAAATAGGAGGACCAGCCCTAAGTGTGACTGGATTGACTGCAATGGAGAAAGCTGAGTACATCTCAGCATTTATCACCAGCTGCTTCCTAATTATAGACACAATGTAACCAGCTGCCTCATACTCCTGCACCCAGACCCCCTTTGGGATGACTGTACCCTCAAACTGTGAGCCAAAATAAACCCTTTCTTCCTTAAGTTGCTTTTGTCAGGTATTTCATTTCAGCAATGAGATAAGTAGATATCCCACTGCCAATAGCATGCCCATACACCAGTGACCCTTCCTGAACCTCCTTCAAGCCACTGGCCTCTTTTCTGCATCTTCCTGCCACCAAGAAGCAGTCAAGTACAGTGAAAACAATAGAAATTTTCAGACCGGACACCCAGGTTAATCATCCTCCACAAGTTTCTTCTCCTAGGGTCCAGAAAAGATCAAGGAAGGGTAGGGTGACATGATTACAAAGCAACTCCTGCCAAGGGTGTGCCCACAACAGCTCCAAGATATGCTGTGGCTGTTATTTGTTATTGCTCATTACTGACACTGCTACTTTGTGTTTCCATGAACTCCTCTCTTCCCTATAATCCCGACTGCCCACATTTCATTTTTCACTTCCTTTATTCTCCCACTCAAGTCATCTGTTATTGATTGAATTGTTTCCCTCAGACAGATTCATATATTACATTCTCAATCTCATTGTGCCTGTATCTGGAGACCAGGCCATTAAAGAGGTAATTAAAAATAAATTTAGGTCATAAAGATGGGGACTTTATTAGTTAGGACTAGTGTCTTTAAAGAAGAGACATCAGAGGTTGGGAAGATAGCATGGCTAGCAGAGTGTTTGCCACACAATCATGAGGATCTGAGTTCGATCCCCAGAGTCCACATAAAATGTCAGGTGTGGTAGTGCGTGCTCTGAATGCCAGCACTGAGGGCGCACAATCAGGTTATTCCTTAGGGCTTTCTGAACAGCCAACCTAGTCTATTAGGGAGCCCAGATCAATGAGAGACCTGTCTCAAAAAACAACAGGAATAGTTCCCAAGGAGGGGAAAAACAGAGGTTGTTCTCTGGTCTCTAGTTGTTTCTTCAAGGGTGTGTGCACACATGGACACACACACACACACACACACACACTTTCTATGCTCATGATATGCATGATAATAGCACAGATGCTCACACTGCTTGAGGTTCTTTCCATTACTCTTCTGTGGCTCTCCCTCATCATCTATCCATGTCTACCACAGGTTGTGTGGTCTGAAACACCGGTAATTTCCTAGGGACTCTGGCATATTACTACAATGTGTGCTGGCTTTTCCCTCATCTCTCCCAGCCAAAGACTACACTCTGCTCTCCCCTAACCCCAGAACTTTACATTCTCTCTGCCATCGAGGCACCCACGACGTGGTGTGATACTGTCCTTTGGGGGCTTATTTTCCTTTGCTGTTGTTATTGTCACAGGTGGAGGCTCGAACCCGTGGCCTCACACATGCTAAGCATGTGCTGTAGCGCTGAGCTACATGCTCATTCTGTGAGCTCTGAGTTTGTCTTCTCCACTGGATCGCCGGCTCTGGGTCAGCAGGAAACTGACCAGTCGGTTTCTGTATGCATCGCATGCAAACTAACTGCCTGACAGCAGCAAGAAGTCAATAAATACCGTGAGTGAGATTGAACTGAGTGCATGGTGTGCCAAGGCTTCGAGCTTTTGAACCAGTGAGGTGAGAAAGAACCTGAGAGCCAGTGAGGGACCTATAACTGTGACAATCAAGGAAGCTGCAGAAGAAGAAAAGTTCACAAAAATGAGGACATTACATCCCCTACTAAATGTCTTGATATCCAGCACACCTGTGGTGGGGAGGCAGTGGTACCTTGGTCGCTCCCACTAGGTGCTGGGGAGGGGGCTAATATCTTTCACAAGATCAGGTGCTTGAACGTGTTCAAATGCACAGGGACAAGGGAGCTGTTGCCACTTTGAACTTAAGAACTTTCACGTATTCCCCAAATGTTCATATTTCAGAGATGTGCATGTGACTTTCTCAAAGGCATAAGGTTATGGACACACCAGAGTGCACGGGATGGGAAAACTTCTGTCTGTGTATTTAGGGGTGCAAGAACCATTTGTATTTCTATAGCCAAGAAATCAAAGTAAGTCTGCATGCTCACCAGGGTAGCAAAATTTTCAAAACCTCAAGGCAGAGATGGCAGTTTGATCACATACACCTAATGCACTGTTCCCCACAAATCCACTGAACTACAGCAAAGGATTCCATTCAAATGAGTAAACTTAGAAAAACAAGTCTCGTAGCTATTTCATGCCTATAATTCCTCTGATATATAGCGAGTCCCTGCCTGAACTGAAAGACTCTGCAAAAGAAGAGGAAAAAACTGACTAGGGAGAAGAGGAGAGGGGACACTAAGTTTGGAGGCTGGGAAGCAGATGGATGAGTGGCAACTAACTGTCCTGGCGGTGGCAAACCAACAGGGGAGGAGGCCAGGACGCAGCCCAAATGGGAATCCAGAGTCCTGGCCAGTCTCCAGAGTTGGCATTACGAGCGAGGTTCCACCTCTGGAAGTAAGGGGGAACAGTGGGGAGGCTCCGCAAAGGAGTGGTCGATCTCTCTCAAAAGCTCTTTAACCCGCACATCCACCACTAGATGTGTGACGTCATCAAGATGAGACGTGACAGAGCCTGGTTGCCCAGCAGCAAGCAGCAGCTGGTTGTTTACTGCTGAGAGGTCTTGGGCAAGTTGCATCACCACTCTTGTGCTTTAGTTTTTGCATCTCAGAACCAGGATATTAACACTTCTTTGCTCTCTCTCTCTCTCTCTCTCTCTCTCTCTCTCTCTCTCTCTCTCTCTCTCTCTCTCTCTCTCTCTCTCTCTCTCTCTCTCTCTCTCTCTCTCTCTCTCTCTCTCTCTCTCTCTCTCTCTCTCTCTCTCTCTCTCTCTCTCTCTCTCTCTCTCTCTCTCTCGTTTAAGCCAAGATTTAGAAAATATGCACGGCTCCTGTCTGGCACGTAGTAAATTCTTACAAAGAAGTAAACAAATACGTTTTTCACTCCCAGCTACACTCTACTGGGAAGTAGCCTCTCCCCGATGACGGTGAGTGAGTCTGAAGAATTTTGCTTGGATAATGGAAGATGCTTCACTGGTTTAGGGAGCACCACAATGGGGATGAAGCGGTGTGTGGGCAAGAGGGCTTGGGGAATCTCACAGGCTACACACCAACTATCTCTTTCTCTTTGGAATCTTGAAAACTGGTACCTAAGGCAACTTTCCCAGAAGAAGTCAGGAAGAGCCTTTTCTTGGAGAATTCCAACCATCCAGAGAGGACAGCAAGAAGGATGTCAGTGCACAGGGTCCTGGTAGTATTCGCAAGCTGCTCTCAGTCGCTGGCTGGGAACTACAATCAGACATTCAGAGCTGGTGACAAACCTGTCCTCAGACCTGACCAAAAATCCACCAGACATGGGAGGACATTCTTTGACATGAATGAATAGGACAAAACCCCAAATAGACAGACTAGAGCAACAAGAAAAGGAGCGGGCAACACAATTACCAAAGGGGAAGAAATAATGCCACATGATTGAAAAAGAAGAAGCAGGGATGGAAACAAAGTTTTTTTAGAAATTGAAAACATTAAAGTAGGCTCCAAGAAATACAAAGTTTGGAAGACACGTTTAAAATGTCACAGAAAGACAAGCAGACAGGAAAAAAAAAAAAAAAAAGCCAAGTCTTTTTTTTTTTTGTAACTTTAAGAAGATAGAATAGTATCATTTTCAGGAAAACACATGAGAAATAATTATCAGTAAAGTTATCCAAACAAATTTCCAAGTAACAGGCATGAGTACCAGAATGAGAAGCCTCACCAAATGTCCAGAAGTTTGAACCAGATACATTCCCAAATCAACTCTATAATAGTGTTTTATGAAAATAAGAGTGGAGAAAAGTCTCTACAAGTTTTCAGAAAGAAAGCACAGTCAGGTATACCATATCAGGAAGCAGATGACCTTGTAACTTTAAACAACTGTACCAGACACTATAGGAAATAGAATTGTAGATTCATATCCTAAAAGAAATATTTTCACAATTTACATTGGGATTTATACTCAGGAACACTTTCAGTCAAATATAGAAACAGGATAAAAAATTATTTATGGGATACAAATTCTCTTCATAGTGCTTGAAGATCTCCACACTCAGAGACTTAAGGTCAAACGACCTTGCAATTCACAGAACAGTCAAAGAACAAATCCCAAAGAATCCTACCTGAATTTGGGGTGGGGTCTTCCTTAAGCTTTAAGTACTGAGCTGCTTGCTAGGTCTTCCCTGATAAAGACAGAAGTCAAGAACCACAAACGTCAAACTTAGATCAAGGAATTTAATTGAATCCCAGAACAGGGAAAAACTACAGATACACAAAAATATCCGACATTCAACAGGTTAAAAGAAACCGACTGAGTGGAAAGTCCACACCAAATGGATTTGAAGATTAGCCACCTGGGGGGGCGGGTGCGGGGAGAAGGGAAGGGGAACATTCGTGACCTGAAAATGTTTCAAAAATTGTTCAAAATTGTATCTGAAGAGAAAAAAATGCTCAGAGAATGAACGCCATGCTAACGAGGCATGTGAATATGTCACGAAGATTTAGACTCACATAATTATAATTGTTGGAGAAAGAAAGATTTGACCAAAAACATCTTTTTGAAGGGATAACCGGAAACTTTTCAAACTGGTAACATTATTTGAAACTACACATCCAAGAAGCTTAAAGAACTCAACACGGGAAATATAATAAATAAATAAATAACAGCCCATTGCAGCTGAAAATCAATAAGGATGAAAATCTTAACAGCACCCAGAGAGATAAAGAGAAACTGAGATGAAGAGACAGTGGACTTCTCAGTCTGAAACAGGCAGCCAGGACAACGGGGAACATCTCTGCACTCCTGGAACGCAAACAGAGAGCAGAAACCAAGTGTATAGCCGCTGAAACTATTCCTCAACTGAAGGCAAAATGAGAACAAGTCAGACACACGAAAGCTGGAAGAATCCACTATCAACAGACACGCACTACGGTAAATGTTGAGGAATACTGCCAGGTGGAAGGAGTGTGATTCCAGAGAGAACGCGGGTCCACACAAACAACCAAGGAGCACCACAGTGGAAATGGTATGGGGAAAACATTGTTTAAAATCCCACTAAAAGATTCCGGTTGTTTGAAGTAAAAGTCGTGTATTAGATGGCGGCTTGGATGTAAGCAGAACTGAATCATTTGAAAATAAAAACACCGGACTAAGAGGGGGAATAAACTGAAAGTACGAGATGTGGCGGGTGATAGATGGATGAGCACCATAAATTTTAAAGTAACCACAAAACAATCAACGCATAGGAAGGACTAATTCGGTGGATGACACACTAGATTAATGGGGTAGCATAAAACACACTCAATATGAAAGGAAACAGGAGAAAGGGGGCAGAGAACACGAGATAGTTGAAAACAAATTAGCAAACTGGTAAGTTTCAACTCAACCATGTCGCGAAGCATAGTAAAGCAGGCTGATCTGGCCATTCTAATAACATGCGGAGGCTACCAAACAGAGTTTTAAAATGTAAAGGCAAATATATGTGACCTTCAGAAAAATGCACTTAAAATGGGGAGTATGAATAGACCTAAGGGTCAAAACTAAAGAAAGCACATCTTGCTAGCTCAATATAAAGTTCAGAACAGAGAATGCTATCAAGACAGCCAGAGGCCATTCAGAACAATAAAAGGCTAGTCATCAAAGTGGCATAATTTTTCAAATGGTTTGTTCATAAAATAACACTTTTTACTAAATGCAGCAACAATAAACCTGTAAGGAAAAGAAAGGGAAAGTCCATCATTTTTGGTCCAGGTACTTCCTTTGTAATTGACAGGAGAAAGGGGCTGAAAATCAGAATGATGTAGCACACTGAACAACGCTCACAACCAAATTGACCTCGCTGGTATTTATAGACTAGTCCACTAAACAGTGTCACGTATCACCCTGAAACTTGAGTCTGACTGTAGGTCCATGATGCCCCTTAAAGGTGAAAAGTTGAAGTCTTGGGGCATCTGGTTGGCTCCACATATTTGCTAGAAGATTGATAAGTACCCCCTAAAAGGAGAAATAGGAACTGAGCCTATGTGTAACCCATTGATCCAGCATTGATTAATACACCATCATGATAACTCTGTCGTGGTGAAGGATCCTACACCCTGCATATGTGAAGTTAATATAAAACCCAAGCCTCCATCAACCTGAAGAAAGGATGTAATGGAGGCCAGAAGACATGTTACTGTTTTAAGCCACTGAGATTCAGCATCACTGTTACCATGGTAACCGTGTGTCCTGAATAGTGGACATGTCACAGCCATGCATCAGTGCTAAGTTGATGGTGAAGGTGGACGTGAAGGTTTGCGTGTGTGTGTGGGGGAGGGTGTCACCCCAATATACATCCCGATGCTGTCACTTCTAAGTATCTTTGATTACTAATAACTGAGTGGTCCTAATTCAAACTTTTGTTTGTATTTTACTTGAGAAAGCCATAACATGATGAAGCTCAGTTCTTTCCTTGGAATTTTAATATCACCTTCCACTTAAATTTTGCTTTGTTATAAATCTGAAAGTCAGACATTGGGCATGGTGAGGGCAAAATCAGGAATGTGGTGAATCTGGCCAATACCCTGCAACTTACCCATTCTATAAATCTGCTGTACCACTCTATAGCCTCTTGAGTCTTCCCATCCCTTTCATAAATCTTAAGGACACAGAAAACAATGGATGAACCAAAGTCTCACTTCAGGCTGATCTTGGAGAGACCTTTGTCCAGCTACAGTAAAAGCCTGGCTTCTGATCTACATTCCTTTTTATAAAACCATGAAACATTCAAGGAAAAAAATTAATTATACTCTCACTTATTGCTGGAACATTGTTCTCTCTCAGGTTCATGACTAACGGGCCCTTAGAGTCCATAAGCAGGCAGTGTGGCCTACAGTTCCAATCCTGGCTACTTTTGACACCCAAGGTCTGAGATGCTCCTTCAGTCCCCAAAACACTGCCTTGCAAGACACATGGCAGAGGTCAGTTGTAAAGACTGAGAACTCCGAAGATAACATTCTCACCAGACAAACAATTCAGCTCTTTGCCCTGATGTCTTGATTCCTCTAAGAGCAGCCATTAAGCAGTGTGGGCACATCCAAGTCCAGAACCCTTTCCTGAGAGCAGTCCGCTGATTTCATTTCTTGTACTTAAGAAAAAAATCTTTTTTCCTCTCTCCTCTTACTGCTTTTAAAGGCCTTTGATTCTTCAGCACTTCAGACGTAAGTACTTCAAAAACAGAAAAGACACTGCTTCTCTACTCTGGACCCCTGTAACATATTATCTCCTCTTTCTTTACATCCAGCCATCAAGGATGTGATTGTCTAGCTACCTTTGACTTATTCAGGGGTCTCGAGAGAAAGGAAACCAATAGCATATATACAATTATCAAAGAGAGTTTGTTGGATCGGCTTTCACGATTAGAACCTAGATAGTCCATCAATGGCCATCTGAATGCTAAGGGACCAGAGAGCACAACGGCTGCTCAGTCCAAGAAAGGGGGAAGTCTCAGAATAAGAGTAAGCCACGATGCAGACACAGTCTGAGCTGAAAAGTCTAGAAGACCCCTTGGAGAGTCATCGTTGAGGGTCCACACTGAAAATCTGAAGCTAGAATCTGATGTCCATTGGCTGCAGGAGCAGCGTCAGCCACATTCAGCCAGGGAGAATGGAGGGAGCTTGCACGTGCTGGCTGGCTTCCCCTTTTTCCATGTTTATTTCTTCTAGGCCTCCAGCCAATAGGGTGGCTCTACTTACCCTAAGAGTGGTTCTTCTCTCCTTAGTCACAGGCAATGTGTCAACCGTGTCTGGAAAGATTCTCACTGACCCACGAGTGTACTTTTGGAATTTCCTAGGCATCTCTCAATCCAATCAAATTAACAGTCAAGGTCGAGCTGCAGGGCCGGGGAAATGGCTCGGTGGTGAAGAGCACATACTGCTCTTTGTAGAGGACCCCAGTTCATATCCCAGCACGGATGCTGAATGACTCACAAACACCTGCAACTCCACCTACAGGGGATCCAGTGCCTCACTCGCATACGCCTTGATACCTGCACTAATGAAGGCCTGTTCCCCATATACAGATACACACAAATACATATGATTAAAAGTATAAGAGGGATTAACCATCACATCATGGGTGGAGAAATATGAGAAAACTCTGAATGAGTGTTCTACCCAGGAGCAGAGGAAAATAGAGAAGTGGGCCCAACGAGTGTCTATAATTTCGTGTACCCATATATCCACAACCCAGGGACCCACAGAAGCAAACATGGGAGAAGAAAGCACAGATGGTTTGTGCCTGTGATTTTTCAAGTGCAATCAACTCCACGCAGAAGCTCCTCGGTCTTTCTTGTGTATTTGCATAAAGAATCCAAGAGCCTGGCAGATGTTCCGGTGGAGTCGGAGCACTTAACAGACAGAGCTGATAAGTGGTTCTAACAGCCACTGTCCCTTTATCCCATGCAGTCACTTCTCTGGATCGAATCCCATTTCGGGGCCGTAAAGTGCAGAACTGACAATGTAAAATGTGCCCGCGAAGTGAAGTGAAATAAGGTTTATTCAGGGACTTCTGAGCCCAATTGTCTGTAATGAAGCTCTCATTTCTGCCTCTCTGTGGCCTCGGTTCTGACTCGGGAACATCACCACCAAGGCTGCTCTTTCTCCCTGCACTTAATGCTATCATTAGTTACAGTGGTTTTCGCCTCAAGTTCGGCACTCGTGGGCTTCCTGCATTTCCCAGTGAATGGCTTAAAGAGAGAACATTTTGCAAATCACTACTCTGTAGGTCAAAATTGTCAATTCTTCCTCAAAAAAAAACAACTGCAGCACCACATTTTGAAAATAACTATTGTTATATAGCACTGTGAGGGAAGACAAACATTATTGAATGGAGCCATCAAGAGCAATTTAGACCCATTTCATACCTGCCATATCTATCCCCGTTCCCCGGTGGAACTGTGGTATGTGGGTATTTAATACCCTTCACAAGGGGAGTGGTCCAGCTGGCTACACATTCTGAAGAGGTCTGCCTCAAGTGTCCTGGGTACGAATGGGGAATCTTTTCCAGCATAAGTACTATCTTTAACACACACAAAATGAGCCGTCACAAAGCTGGGCCAAACCCAGTAGTGTATATGCAGAAGGGGAAAAAAATCTTATGCAAATACATGAAACTGGCTCTGCATAAGAAATTAGAAACTCCTGGGCTGGTGTGGCTTCTCTCGTATGAAACGCCTGAAGTTCAGGAGCAGCAGAGGTTGTAGCGGATTATTCTGATGGCACGCTTAAAGCGTTGTTAAGTTCAACATAGCATACTATTGCGTAGACCTGGTCACTCTGCGAACCACCCTCCAGTGTGTGATCAGAAATGACCCTCTGAAGCCACTGCAGATCCAGATGATTCTATTGCCACCTTTGGGAGGCGGGGTAAGAAATCATGATGGACTGCAGGGCTCCTGTGGAAACATCAGTCCATCTCTCAGTGGTCATGGAATATCAGCAAGAGCCACATGTGTCTGGTGGCCCCACTTACCTGCCTGCCACATACAGCTCATGTGCTTGAGTGCCTCGGTTCTTCACACGGTCTCTCCACACGTCTGGGCTCCATCATAAGCTGGGTATCGGGAGGACGTGGTGCGATGCACACATACCAATCAAAGTGGTACTCACATCCGTTTGTACTCACATCTCATTGGCCAAGACAGTATCATAGGCCTAGTCCCAAGGAAGTGTTGAGGAGTCTGCCTCATGCCAAGGACGTGGCATGAGTCCCAAAGATCTGTGGATCCTGAGCGTTGTCCAGCTTTAGCCTGAATTGTCTCAGAGGCTTGAACTTGGTCTTCTAATTGACAATTCTGTGTGTTAGGAAGTAGAGTCCTGCCAGAGGAGAGGAACAGGCTATATCTTCCCATTTCTTTCTAGATATGTTGAGGAAAACCTGGCGTGGCTGAACTGCTTTGCTGCTGCTGCGGATGCTGATGATAAACCACCTGTAGGGGTATGTCTACTGAAGAAAATTCAGAGAAACATGTTCAGCCTGGGTAGCCATTTACCAAAGGCACAGGGGCTAGCCTTGCACCCTGGAAGAGTAGAGGCTGGATTTGAGTCATGCAGAGCTGGGTTCTGGGCCTCACACATCTGACCTTCCACCCATTCCTTAGCTCTGGACCTGTTTCTCTGTCAACGAGATAGGGATAAAAATGCTACCACCTCCCCGTCCCGCCCCCACTGATCCACCAAGGATTCAACAAGGTAACCTAGGGAAAATGCCTATCCTGTAGCTGATGCCCAACACAGCTTGATCTCACCCACTGCCCTCCTTCCCCATCCCAACAGCAGCGCCAAGAAATTATTCCCTTCTTCCTCCTGGAGGGTACCACGGAACTAGAATTTTAAGCAGCAACTCTGGGCTGATGCTGGCCAGTATTTCACTGCCCGAGCTGTTTGTCGGGCTCAACAGAGGTTTCCCATCCATCCCTCCTTCCTTTCATTATTTAGCATGGTTTTCATTCCCCGCCTGGGCCATATATCCAGTGTCCCGTGATGGCATCCTTCCTTCTTAAGTCCACCTAAACCACAAACTGAAAAGAATGATCTCTTTTCTCACTCTCCCTGGCCACCCCTGGATGTACAAGTCACTTTGCACCGAGAGAAATAATGAATTTTCTCCTATCCTGCCCAGGTTACTCACTACGGACCATTAAAAAAGATACTCATTTTTAAAATGTATTTGACAGCCTGAAAGATATATTTAAGATATCAGAAAACTGAGCCCATTATGTGACATTTTAAATATGTAGTGTGGAGATATATTTCTAAACTGTGCAATATACCTTATGAATTTATATTGCACTCACGGCTCTTAGTTATTTGTATTATTTTCCCTCTGTGGATTCAGACTTTCTAGATGATTCCCCTGTTTGAGCTGCATATTAGCAGGTTCATGGACAACACAGTATGGAAAAGTGGAAAGGACCCGAATGCAAAGTTCAAGATCAGCCAGTTGTTGATTTCATATCAAATTATACCAGGAAGACCTAGAGGATACGCAGACTACTGAGGTCCTTCGGTTTGTCAGGCATGGCTCTGCACGTCCACCATGATTGCATGTGGGAGGTGGGTGATCATTTCCTCCAGTTCAAGTCAGAGAACAGTGTGGGGAAAGCAGCGAGGCTGCTTGCTTACAGTCAGAAGGCAGCTCGTGGGAATCAGTTCCCTCCTTCCACCATGCAGGTTCCAGATATCAAACTCAGGTCTCCTAGTGCATCTATCTACTGAGCCATCTCCCAGGTCCCTCATTCATTTTCTTATTTACATATATTGTTGTGCAGAATGATGTGTTCTGACATTTTCACACAGGCACATGATGTGTATTGGTAATACTTGCCCCCCATTGCCCCTTCTTGTCCCTCCTCCTCCTCCCTCTCCCTGGTTCTCCTCCTCTCCTCAATAGTCTCCCTTCTCCTTTTACATCTTTTAAAAACTCACTAATAGCCTGTGTTTAAAGGCCATTTATTGGCCGCTGTTCCCCACGTTTGAGGCTTTTACCAAACTTGGCCGAAGTCATAGTTAAAGGAAAGTTGAAGCTACTGCCATCATCCAGGAAGACACTGTTTTCCCTGTGGTTCAACACTCTTAAAACTTCAGTCTGGTTCCAACAGGCCCTAACCATGCCCAACTTCTACTTTGTTTCTTGCCAATACAGAGGTATCAGGAGTACTGATACTGAGCACTAGTGAAAACCTCAAGTCTCCAACTCAAAGGGACTCAGCACTACAGACTGCTCTCAGACTCAAGCTGATACAACTCTCTGATGGTTGCAGTAAAGCCATGGCCTTCCAGATTTACCATTAAGCTCAAATATAAAGTTTACAATTCCTCAATGATCCCAATCAGTCATAATAATAGATCATTCTGTTTCTGGGATCTTGTTCTGGCCTCCTTTGAACCCAAGTGCTGTGATCTTTATTTTCAATAATTCGGGTGAGACATACAACACAGTGTAGACAACAGCTAATGTCTATTCACAGTAAACTCAAGTATTCTTGGGATATGGGAGTGGACAATGGCTAAAGACACTGCTGCACAGATCTACAGGCTAAACGGATTTTATATTATCTCAAAAGTCTCTAGAACTGACAGATTCTCCTGAAGGGCATTACTTTCTCCCTGGGTGATTGACAGGTCCATTTGGACAAATCTGTATTAAGAAAGGCCATGTACCAGAAAGCCTCTGACTAGATAGTCTCATGACCCTCTGAGCAATTCAGAATGCCATATCTCAGCTTAGAAGCAAAGGTTCAACTCAGATCCTGTACTTTTGACCAGTAATTAGAATTCCAGAGTTTCAGTTCCTGGCTTTACATGCTGCTGACTATGAAGGAGAGACTTATCCCTGATGACCTCTAAGTCCACTATTATCTAAGAAGCTACTGAACAAATCTAATAGTACAAAATTCTCATTGTGTAAGAACTGAGAATCAGGTTGCAAGACACTTGGTGCAGATGGCAAATCACTTACTGCTATTGACCAACGGTGTGCTCCAGCCACCGTTATAAGAGCTGAGGCTTCAGCAGTGAACAAAGTGGCTAGAAGGAGACCACTCTCATGAGCTTACACTCTAGACAAGTACAGGAGATGGGCTCCCCATGGCAAGTCCGGAGATAGGAAGGCTACTGGTAAAGAGTGCCTACTGAGTGTCCATAAAAAGGGAGAGGAGGACACATCTGGGCCCACAGGCAACAGCCAGAAAGGCAGAAACCTGAGCAGCATAAGCCCTTGGCTCTAAGAGCCACGGGGGCACACAATGACTCTTAAGGCACGCAGATACTCCCCGGCACCCATCTCAGCTCTTGAAAGGACCTCAAATCTCAAAGACTTCTTCCTGCTTTGTCCTTAAAGTACACTCTGCTTCCATTGCTGTTTACAAAGGACAGAAAGTAAAGCTGAATGCCAAGAACTGGTACTCAAAAAGCTTTTAGGACTTCGGCACTACACAATTGGTGGTGCCGTAGAAAATGCAGGCTTAGTTTAGAGAAAATCCACTTCCCCTGGAGCTTCAGGAAGAAGCACCTTGCTGGCTCAGTGTCTCATTTTTATACATCAGAAAAGGACACAGAGGTAGACGAGGTAGTCTACAGGATATTCCCATGGTCCCCAGGGAATAAGCACACCCGTCTTACTAGAAGTACCCTCCACAAGGTTCACATGTTCAGGGCTGAGCCCCAGGAACAGCAGAAAGGATGCTGTCCTAACCTCCTCCTACCCCACAATGTTTTTCCCTCACACTCTGAGTACAGTATCTAGAGACACTGTTTCTTTCCCTTAACAAAAAGTTGGGGCCATACTTGACCCTAGAACAGAGGAATCTGTGGAGGAATGCCCCATATCCACTGGAAGAGAACAAGCCAAGGTTGGTACAGCAGAAACTTATCGAACACTAGTGAGGTGTCAGTCCACCAAAGTACACGACACAAGTAAAAAAAAAAAAAAAAAAAAAAAACAGAAGCAAATCCACAGAAGTGAAATATGAAGCAATATCCACAATGCTGTGAGCTCCTGGAGAGCCTGTCAACAAAGGGAAGTGCTCAAAGCCAGCACTACCACCACCCTGGGGACTCCAGCTGCTGAGAATTCATGACTACCCTGGCCCTGTATTCTCTGGGCATGAACACTGGGAGGAACAGACTTCTTAGGCTTCCTGGAGGATTCTTCAATGAGGATTTTCAGCCAATCATGGACACGTTGAGTGTCCATTGCTTTCTTAAACGTCGTTTTCAATGACTGTGCCCTATAAATCCAGGGCTCTGGCCAGAAGTGTCATCCACATGAGGGTGCATCCATCCCACTGGACTACTCCCTGGAAGGACAGGATACTGTGGGAAATCCCTAAGGAAGGGCCCATAGAGTACACAGAGACTTGGTATCCCCAGCACCTTCTAGCCCTGTCATTTGGATATGAAAAAAAGGAAGCTGGGCTATTTCTGGAGTGCTTCACAATCCCAAGTAAGGTCATGGGGACCCCAAGCTGTGCTGGTAAGCCGTATCTTTGCCTTTCATCCAGTCACCCCGGAGAGAGAAATCAGTCAGTGAAAATTAAATGGATCGGTAGAAATAGGAGGCACAGTGAACCAGCTCCAGTGTGCTGCAGGCTGGATTAAAATCTTCAATACTGCTTTCTTAGGAGAGACTATTTCTCATGAACCAACAAATACATGGAGGGATATTTAACTAAAAGTTGAAGAACGGGTCTGGGCCTTAGTCCTCTTTGTGTTGCTGTGACAAAACACTTGAGCTTGGTACTTTATAAAGAAACAAGGTTTGTCCGGATCAGCTTCTGTTGAGTTCCTCACGGCAGAGAACACCAAATGGCACACGCACAGTAAGAGAAGGCAAGGACCGCTTTTAAGGAAACCCAGCGGGTATTCTGCTTCAGTAAGACTGGCACTAAGTGCTTCACGAGGACAGTTGTGACCCAGTCACCTTCCATGTGCCCCCATCTCTTAATGGCCCCAGCATCTTTCAGTTCCATCATGTTGGAGACCAGGGTTCGAGCACATGAGATTTGGGAGGGGCGAACAACGCCCAGTCCGCAGCAAGCTTGATCTGATTATTCTAGAGGACAAAATGACAGAGAAAGGAAAACTCACAGTCTTTCCAACTAAATCAACGTTTAGCTGCTTAGGCTAGATGACGCCCACATAGCTATCCACTGTATAACCATTTCCTCTCACCGTGTCAGTGCCAAAAGATGATTTGGTGTGGAAAGCAAAACTGGGACAGGTGTCATTGTTGTAGCCCAGGTTAGCCTTGTAGTCATAGGCTAGCCCTGAAAATAAGATGATCATTTAACCCTGCCTCCTGAACACTAAGACTACATATATGTATCTAATATGTATTTCAAAGTCAAACATTTAAAGAAAAAAAATCTTTTAAAAAATACATATAGACACACACACACACACATACACACACACACACACAGTGGGTGGCTAGAGAATAAGAGAAATGTGGAAGGGGTAATAAAGATACAAGATCTAAGGTTTCTAGGAAGACACCATTGTCACAAGATCTGAATGTCATATACCTGCACAGTCACATTCAAAGTAGGGTCAGAGCTCATTCAGAGTAGGGTTAGAATCTTCCTTAACCCTTCCCTTCTACCATGTACACTTCTTGTTACATGATATATTAAAAAAAATTACCTGTCTAAATGGTAGACTACAATTATATCTTCTGTATGTAACAATGAACTACCTGAAAACCAACCCCAACTGCAGTGACTGAAAAACGAAGGAAAATGCTCCAGAATAAAGGGACCTAAGCAGGCGCATGGGCTGTGCACTAAAAATTATAAAATGATGAAGGAAACTACTGACTACACAAATCAATGAAAAGAGACCCGCGTTCATGCGTTAGAAACACAGGCATTATTAAAATGTCTGTATTCTAATAGCTGTCCATAGAGTTTGGTGTCACGCCTACCAAAATTCCAATGACACTGTTCACATAGGCAAAAATAATCACAAAGGTTGACTTGAAATCTCAAGATACCCTAAGTAGCTGAGCAGAAAGAAAAGCTGGTACTATCACGTGTCTTTCTCCTGAAATTCTATTACAAACCTATAGAGATCAAAACAGCGTGAGAGAGACACAGAAATAGACAGAGAGCAACAAGACAGAGTAGAGAGCACAGAAATAAATCCATGCATTATGCTCAGTTGACTTTCAGCAAAGAGGCACCGAGAACCCACCGTGAGAAAAGGATAGTCTCATTGATAGATGGATGGGAGACTTTGATTATTTACATGCAGGAGAATGCAGCGGACCCAGATATAAATATACATTTTCAAAAGGATCACAGGCTGAAATATAAGATCCAAAACTATAAAAATTACATGTGTGTTAGTTACTTTCCTATTTCTGTGACAAAACACCATCCCAGGTGGTTTATAAAAGGAAGCATTTCGGTTGGGGCTTACGGCTTTAAAGAGTTAAAGTCTAGGACGGCAGATCAAAGCATGGTGGAAGGAACAGCTGAGAGCTTACATCTTGATCTGCAAGTTGGAGGCAGACAGAGAGAGAGAGAGAGAGAGAGAGAGTGGGAATGTTGTGTTTGGAAATCCCCTCCAGTAAGGTCACGCCTCCTAATCATTTCCAAACAGTTCCACCAACTGGGGCTCACGTACTCAAACACATGAGCCTATGGAAGCCATTCTCTTTCAAACCAACTCACTACTGGGCAAGTATCAGAGAAAAATCACATTAATTTGACTAAGTGATTACTTGACTGTGAACCCAAAAGCACATGCAACAAAAGAAAAGAAAAAAACAAACAAACAAACAAACAAAAAACCAAGAAACAAAAAACACACAGACGGGATTGCTCAGCTGGAAAAGCTTTGGCACTGCAAACAACAAACAGAGAAAAGAGACTGTCTGTGGGTTGGGAATACCTGGACCAGGAACTCAGCATGGCCATGTCAACAACCAGTGCCTCAGACCCACGGGAGCGGCAAAGCCTTCCTCGGGTGTTATAAAAGAGATATCATCCGTGTGCGCATTCCCAGACACAGCTTTCCGGCCTGGAGGAGAGGCTTAGCCGCCCGTGGCCAGCCATTCCCAAGTGGACAACCACAAGGGGACAGTTCTTACAGCGGTCCCATCCTGTCTTTGGTGGAGCCCGGAGAGTTGCACCAGCACAGGAACTCAGGAGAAACGCATCAGACGGTGGTCTCAACTTTTAACACAGCGTTAGGACACAGGGAGGCAGAGGGGGAGTCACTGGCACCAAGAAGGGAACCAATTGGTTGAGACGGGGGCACTGGCATCACCTTGTCTGCATGTGGGGACTGTGCTTCCAGCTGCAGGGCAGACAAAGCATTAACTGGCCACATCTCTTTGCTCCTTTGAAGCTGGGTTCTGGCTGGGCTAAGTAAGGCAAGGAGCAGCCGAACGCCTGCTGTTCTCATCTCCCAGGATGACATGGGGTTCCAAGCCAGCCTCAACTCACTCTTAGCTCTAGGACAGTGTAGGACAGGGTGTGAGTGTGGATGTTGGCAGTCTGTGCGAGAACTAGCAACGGCAGCTTCCATCACTAGGCTCCCTGCAACCTAAGACAGCTTGCCTACAGAAACACGGTATCATGCAGTAAGCCCTGGCCTCTGTGCTGAGGTTCCAGGCTGTCCTTGCTTCACTGCTGCTCCTTCAGAGCCACCATGGCATAGCTGATCCCAGGTTTTCTGCACCTGTGTCTGTGTGTCTGTCCTTCCTTCATTCCCTCATTGTCCCATCGTGATTGACATGACCCGAATGGACCAGAGCTTAGAAGCACTCCTATAGGAACCTTCTCCATAAGACCCAGGCAGCCTCAAACATCATGGGAGGATACAGAGGGAGGGTCCTGTAGGGGAGATTTTATAACAGGATTGGCTATACGCGCCACCATCTGCATCTACCAACCTCAGAAGTCCCTTAGTGTCACCATTTCAGCACCACCCTAGTTGAGGTCACCATCTCCCAGCTTCAGTCGGAGGGCATGCAAACCCTTGCAACTGGTGTGAATCATGTCAAATTGGAAGTCATATTTTAAACCCACCACTAAAGTAATCTCTGACAAAAAAAAAGGACGGAAGAACTCTGGTAAGTGGGCTAACAGCTGAATAAAATAAGGATCTTACATCAAGTAAGAAGGGGAAATGGCTATTGGGTTCACAGCAAAGATCATAGGTCAGAGTCAACTAATCCATATTCCCACCACCAATAATTCAAGGTGCCAATCTCTTACAAATACCTCCGCTTGTCCAACTGACCATCAAAGAGAGGGATCTCTCTTTCTGAAATAACCATTTTATATATGGTCATTTGCTTTTACAAAATCAGTCCTTATCCCACGCAGATTATTTTGCCTCATGTCAGATCGTTTGATGAGGCCGAGAAGTGGGGAAGGATGGGGAGGTGGGAACAAATGATGGGGCTGTTAGATCAGCTTCTTCAGATGCTCGGGAGTTGTGGCTTACGGGTTGGGGAGAACGTTGAGGTGAGAAAGCATCTCCTCTGCAATGTGAGGACCTGATGATGCCAGCACCCTTGTAAAAGCCAAGCTGGGTGGTGTGCATCTATAACCCCAGCATTAAGGATGCCATTGCGGGAAAATCCCTGGGGCTCCATTCCTAGCCAAATCAGTAAGATACAAGTTCAGTGAGAGATGCTGTCTCAAACAATAAGAAGGGGCAGAATTCAGGAAGACACCCAATTCCACATGGGTGCAAGTGCACCCTCCCCCCCCCACACATACAGCTGCATGCATACACTCCAACACACACACACACACACACACACACACACACACACACACACAGCTGTTTCTTGGTGGAAATGGTCCTCTGTCTCTATCAAAACCACATGCCCCAGTGAGCAAAAGCTTTGTAAGTACATGAGCCTAGATTTTCTTCTCTTGCCATCAACACTGATAACCCGGACTTCATGAAGGTCATCTGTCATTCCTAAAATTTTCTCATTGCAAGGAGATATCAGATTTTCTCTCTTGGCCTGGAGCATGCAAGAGAGACACACCAAACATGACTTTTGGCCCTCATCAATTCTCTTTCTAAATGATTCAAGGTTGCATTTAAAGATCAAGAAGCAAGGGCATAGTTTTCCCTGGGTGCCCTGCAGCAGCTTTGAGTGCACGTTACAAGCAGAACTTAACCTCACCATTGAAACCTGTTTAAACTCTTGTGTGTGAAATCTCAATTGGCAACAACATCCTCTCCCACCTAGAAGGCAGACCAAAAATTTTGGTGCACGTATTAAGCTATCCATCTCTGCTTATCTAGCAACATTTAATGGTTCAGTAAATCCTGTATAGACTGATTCAGCAAAGACTCTTCTTTGTCCCCACAATTGCTGGTTGGCTCCGGAGTCATCAGTTCCCCACAAGGCTACTGGCGTGCCGTACATATGTCCCAGGTTCCTTCTCTAGGCTGCCCCAACACCGCTGCTTTGGGGATCTGACGCCACCAGTGCTCCATAACCCTCTGCCTACTCTGCGCCTACAGGTTTAAACCCTTGAGCTTTAGGCTTTAGTTTTAGTCATAAGACTTGTTTGTTCATAAAACTTATTTATGTGTCCCAAGATATCCTCAAACTTGGAATAATCCCCCTGCCTCAGCCTCTTGAGCACAGAATTATAGATGTGCACTATCACACTTGGCTTCTAGTCATAAGCTCTTTTTTTTTTTTTTTTTTTTTGAGGCAGGATCATATATCCTGGGCTTGTCTCACCCTCGCTATGTAGTGAGTTACAGAGGACGATCTTGAACTTCTGATGCTTTTGGCTCCGCCCATCTAGTGTTGGCATTACAGGTGTATGCTACCACGCCTGGTTTATGAAACATTTTGGATCAAAGCCAGGGTTTCACGCATGCTCTGCAATCAATCTACAAACCGAGCTACATCCCCAGCCCCATAAAACTCTTGATGTGTGATCTAGCCACAGCCTACTTCTTCGGCCTCATTTCCCAGCGACCCCTTCTCATCATTTGCCCAAAATACTATTTTCCAACAAACAGATTGTCTTTCCTTAAATACATACCTAGAGTGGAACTGCTGAATAGTATAATAGTTAAATAAAGTCTGAAAATACGCACCATTTCTTCTTTACTTGTACAAGGCTGTATGTTTAAGGATATAAATCAAATGTCATATTTTTACTATTATCACTATATAAAGAATTATTGAGTGCCCATTATTGGAGCAGGTGTCCAACAGGCAAAATATACAACCACAGAAAATATATTTTAAAGGCCCTTCCCTTATTTCCCATAATAATCTCAAGGTGCTACTTAGTACTCTTCTAGTTCACCGTTCCCATTCTCTATGTCTCCTCTGTACTAAGGACTGCGGAGAGACAGGGTCACAGAGCATGGGTACGACTTCATCCTCAACCTCCTGGAGCTCAGAGCAGACAGGTACATATCTAACCACGCTTTCTTTAGCGTTGGGTGCCTTGTGTCAACGGCAAAGCTTTGGAGTGAAGCAGATCTTTTCTCAAATATCACTTCTGACATGCACTAGCTGCGCAATTTTGGGTGATCCACTTAACCTTTCAATGCTTCAATTTCCCCACCTGTAAAATGTCAATAATAACACCCGCTGAACCGGCTGTCATAGAGATTAAATGAGATGTGTATTTTAAAAAGGGGGAGCTTTTCACAGTGTTTTGCTCAACAAGTGATGACTCAACATCCAAAAAAAAAAAAACAAAAAACAAAAAACAAAGTACCCTTTGGACAAAGAGAGGTTAAATTTTATCCAGGAATATCAGAGGAATGTTTTTCAGAGGCAGTGGGACCCAGCCTGGAGAACGAAGAGCAAAGCTGGGTTTGTCTAATGGAGGATTCGGGTGGAAACTGGAGCTAAAACTATAATCTCATTGGGGTTGCCCATGGTGTAGCTTCACTCGATCTACTATTAAAGTCTCACGACAGTTAGAAACACGTGGCCACAAAATGTGACAGGACATTCCAGACTGACACCCCCAAGAGCCTGCAAAGAGTCTTCTGCATTCAGATCGGTGACACAGAGCCTCTGACCAACGAAGGACCCCACCAGGCTGGGAAGACCCTTGAGGAGCTAAACCAGGGCTGCAATTTAAGAACTGCTTATTCAGATGTTCAGCATCAAGTGAAGAAAGACCCATAATCACTTCGGGCCTGAGGAAGGGTTTTCTCACAGAGAACATCCCCTCTTCTGCCCTACAGGAACACTCCCTTTGCTTTCGCCATGCCTTGGCTTGGTCTCCACAAAGCTTCCTCGTGGCTACAAGGTAGCTTCAGCAGCCATAAGCATCATGGCCCTATACAACAACATCCCGAGACAGAAGGGACGGGGTCCATTCTTGGGGCCACTTTTGAAGAACAGAGAAATCATTCCTCCGCATTTCATTGGTCAGAATTATGCCTCCCGGTCATTGCAGTCCCAGCCTGTGATAACTTGCCATCTGAGAATGTGATCTTCTCTTGTAGCCTTCCATGACTTGCTCCATTTAGCTGGGTCCTTTGATCAAAGCTATGCAATTTGCTTCTATGAGAGCAGGAGGAAAACTAGCCATATGGACAAGAAAAAACCCACCATCCCGGTGCGAGGAGCTATTCCATCTTGCCAAACACAGATGGCTTGTACAATGAGGCAGATACCAAAACCACACCAGGAAGCTATGTATCAGTAAGGCGCTGTAAAAAAAATTTTGAAGAAATAATGAAAAGAAGAAAGGAAGGGAGGGAGAGGGAGGGATGCAGGGAGGGAAAGGAGGGAGGGGTGGGAAGGAAGGGAAGGAGAGAAGGGAGGGAGGGAAAAAAGGAAGGAATAAAACAAAGAAGGAAGGAAGGAATCCTCACAATAGATAACAAAAAAACAAAAAACATGCAAAGTGAAAGGGAAAATGGCCCATAAAACACGAGACCTGTGACAAATTAACACGTATGTAAAACATAAAACCGCGTGTGTACACAACTGTGTGTGTGTGTACACATGCACACATGCTTTCACGATAAAGCACAAACGAAGTCTTAAATGTCAATCAGAGTCGACTTGAAATATTATCAAATAAGAGAACTTGCTGAAGAAGAACCGTGCTTTCCACTGACTGGTATGGAAAAGTCCTTGGGATGAGGACTGGAAGCTGAGGTTGGATTCAGGGATTTGGAAGGCTGTGAGGGCGCCAGGGTAGCCATAGAGTTGACAAGGCAAAGGCACAGACGAATGAGACACATTTAGAGGAGAGACTTGAAGTGATGAATGCTCACAAAAATGATAATAATAATAATGGGGAAAAAATACTACCTGGCGTTAATTGAAAATGCTTATACTGTTTCTCATGGTATCGGCAGACAATTGGCTCTGGGGTTTTGGGAGTTCATGGCTACTCTAAATTTAAGCCTTACTAATATTCCTAGCAGTTGCTAATAATTCTGTCCAACCTTATAAATGAGGAGACTGAGGCAAAGGGAGATGAAGCAGAATGTTCAGGGTCACAGTTAAGAGCCTGGGGGTTGAACCTTGAGGGTCTGGCACTTGAGCTTACAGACCTTGCCCTTGCAGATTGGAGGGGAAGCCAGGACAGGGCTGTCATAAGCTCCCTCTGGCAATGTCCCAACTCTGTGATTTTTATTTATTCATATATTCATTTATGTATTTATTCTTTGCATTGCAAATACTCTTAAAAATCATATCCCACTACGTGGCAGTGACTTTCTGCAGAGCATCAAGTGCTAACTTCAGTATGAATTTGAAGCATCCTCCTTTTGAAGTCTGAGTCACAGAAGATGTCACAGAGAACTTAAGTCCTTTGGGTGGTCCCAATTCGGTCCTCCTTTAGATTCCTCCACAGTAGCCTCTCTCTCACTGCACAAGTGTTCTGAGTTTCAGCCCTTAAGGCTTCCTTTACTCCCCGTGGGTGGTGCTATTTCCCTTGGACGCTGGCTGCATCTTAAGAGAGCCAAGCTGTCTCATTCCCAAGACCAATCAAAGTCTTTTTTTTTTCCCCCAGTGTTAAAACCATATGGAGCCCCATCCAACCTGGGCAGGTTGGTCTGACCCTAACTTCCTTAGAGCTATATAGACCTTCTCTTCCCACACACACTTCACATTCTGCTTTACAGCTAGGATTGCCTAATTAAGCTTAGTCAACTTGAAGATTCAAGAGTAAAATAAATGGTGGCTATTTTTTTTTTAGATACCGCATTGGAGAATTTCATTATACAGAAATAGATAAACTCAGAACTGGGACACAGGAAATCATCAAATATGATCAATTAGCATAATGATATAAAATAATATCCATATGTGACCCACAGAAGGCATTTAACAAAATCAAATATTCGTTCTGTATTAAAAAGCCATAGAGCTGGGTGGTTGTGGTGCACTCATTTCATCCCAGCACTTGGGAGGCAGAGGCAGATGGATCTCTGTGAGTTCGAGGCCAGCCTGGTCTACAGAGTGAGTTCCAGGACAGCCAGAGTTACAACAGAAAAACCCTGTCTCGAAAAAAAAAAAAAAAAAAAAAAAAAAGCAAGAAAGAAAGGAAGGAAGAAAAACGAAAGAAAAGGCAACCATAGTGAGTGAAGAGAAGAGCCTTTCAACAGAGTCATGAGTTTCTGTCCAGAAACATTAACCATTGGCACTCACACCATGGAATACTATAGGTGTTTATTCCCACAAAGATTGGAGGGGTGGGTAGGTGGGTAGGTGTGGAGGAACACTTGGAAATTTTATGTTAAGAAAAGCTTTTTGGTTTAAATGACTAGTCACTAGAGATTTGTGTTCCTACCCCAGCTGTGGTATACTTGTTTACGGGTTGGATTTGGAATGCTTGATACAGGTGGCTATAATTTGGTTAGGTGCAGTCATTCTGGCACCTGTAGCTTATCTTTGGGATTTCGTGCTGCATGGGTTTATGGGAAGTTTTGGCTTGGGGCATAAAAGATCTGAAGCCTCAAGAGTCAGGGTGGGCAATGGTTGGTGGTTGGTTGCTTGGGCTGGTGTCATTAGTGAGATAATTCCTAAGAGAGCGAAGGTTGGAGAGATTTGAGCTTAGTACAGCCTAAAAAGACACTGTGAAGATTTCTACTCCCTTTCTGTGTTAAGTCTACTTGTAAAAGTGGTAAAGATTTCTATCTTTCCTTTCTCCTTCCCTAAATTGAGGGTAAAAGATTGTAGCATACCGCTATAAATGGCGCCTAATATGGGGTGCCATTTGTAGTAGTATGCTGCTGTGGGCTCAGCAAGAGAGACAAGGATGCATATTTCATAACTGCAAACCTCTGCCTCAGCAGAGGGAACCACCATCCTGGCCAGCCCCATACTTAATCAGCAGCAGAAACCTGAGCAGCTGAGCTCAGGTGTATTTATTCTTTCAGAACTCCTCAGGTATTCTACTGAGACCACATGCAGATCATTAGCAATTAAATATCCCCCACAGAAATCCAACACCTGCAGACAATACAAAACACTCTAGTCAGCCCCTCACCTAACAGTGCATAAAACAATTCCAAACATAACTAAAAATAAACTTACCCAACAAATAGGAGTCTATGAAAGTAAATCATAAGATTCTAGATGTCTATGCCAATACACAAACAGAATAAATAGAGCATGGTAAAGGAGACCAAATTAATAATATTCATAGACTACAGCATGGTTGTATGTTTAAAAAATTAATTAAAATATGGGAGAAGGATCAAGGTTACATTTTGCACCCCCAAAAATGTACTCATTGGCCCTACCAAAAAGTGCATGCGATCTGTCACTTAGCCACAATCACTGAGCCTAAGGCCCATTCCCTTAATCACCAAATAAACCACATAGAGATAGGAGCTACTGCATTTAATAATAAGCTTAGGCTCCCCAGTGATGTATTCAAATACCGTATTGCCTGGGCTCTGGAACTAAAGACCCTGCATTCACCCAGCTTCCTGCTCACTGTCCTTCATAGCCTTAGGCATGTTATTTAAATTTTATGCTTCACTTTCTTCCAATGTTAGTAATCATGCATAATGTATACGGCTATGATAACAGCTAAACAGCTTTCTATTTGTAATGTTCTCAGAAAAGTGACCTGCAGATAACTCGCAGTATTAATAGTCATTAATACTGGTCAGTGTTATCTGGAGAAACGGAATCAACAGGAGAATATATATATATATATTTATTCTTGAAAATTGACTCATATGGTTAAGAAAGCCAGTCAGCTGTAGTCTGCAAGGTAGAAAGACCAGGGGAGCCAGGGGTATGATTTGATCTGAGTCTAGAGGCCGAGGACAATGTGGGTGATGGTGAAAATCTTGGTTTGGAAAGGCAGGAAACGATGATACGAGATGCCCCAGCTCAACAAAAATAGAATGAGTTCCTCCTTGCTCTGCTTTTTGTTCTAATTAAGCCCCCAGTAGTTAGATGGTAAAGACCCATACTGGGAGGAAAATCTGAACTAGTTACTCCACTGATACTAATGCCACCCTCACTCAGATCACTATTCCAGATACCCAGAAATAATGTTTAATGCGGGCACCACATGGCCCAATCAAATTGATCCACAAAATTAGCCGTCACAGCCATTGTCGTGAGAACAAAATCTCAAGATGACATCTCTGTATGATTCAAAGTGGAATAGGTACTTGTTTTCTTTTAACAACAAACACCAGTGACATTGTAATTAACCTAAATACCTGTACATATATTTATTAAAAATTTTAAGTATACATAACTTTTGTTATTCAGCTTTCTATCTCTATAACAAACATCTGAGATTAAACAGCATATAAAGGGAAAGGTCTACGTTGGCTCATAGAATTCTTTTGTATTTTGTTTTGTTTTGCTTTTCTTTAAGACATAGTCTCACTACATGACATAGACTGACCTCTAACTTGCTAAGTACCTTAGGCTGGTCTTGAACTTGTGACCATCTCATCTCAATCTCCTTGCGGCTGAGGTTATAACCATGTACAACAGTACTCAGTAGACTCATAGCTTGGGAAGTCGCAATCCATGGTAAATTAGCCACAGTGTTGTAGTTATTGGTGCCACATCATTGTGAAGCAAAACTGTTCACCTCATGACCAGGAAGTAGAAACTGAGGAAGAAAGCAATGTCCCATAATCCCTTTCAAGGGCACTCCCCAAATGATCTACAGATCTCCCATTGGGTCACATTTCTAAAAGGTTCTATCACTTCCTGATAAGGACAATGGTACCAAACCTTTAACAAATGGGGTTGGGGGCAGGCATTCTAGATCCAAATTTCATATCTATCCTTTATCCTGGAGAAATGCATGCATGTTTGTGAGATTGGTAGATACAAAGCAAAAATTAAAAAACAACCTGAAGTGAAGGGGTAGGAGATGGCTCATTATTTAAGAGCATTTACTGCTCTTGAGAAGACTTGGGTTCAGTTGCCAGCACCCATATGGTGCTCACAACCATCTGTAACTACAGTTCTAGGGGAATCTGATGCCCTCTCTGGCCTCCAAAGGCACTACATGTATGTGGTGCAGGTATATACATGCTGGCAAAGCATTCATACATATGAAATAAAAGTAAATAAATCTTCTTTGAAAGACCAACACAACTTAAAATGCCTAATAGTGGGCTGATGAAGCAAATCATAGGATTTGTATAAATTTAATGTTTAATCTTTATATGGTTTTCTATGCTAATGTGTAGAAATATCTAATTTACATTGACTAAAATATTTCAAAATGACATCAAAATTTTGTATCCTATCGCAAATATATTAAGTATATGTGATCTATGCCTATTTATATATTTATATTTATATTTATTTTTATATTTATATGTGCATATATTTACGCATAAGTATATATACTTATGTATTTTAGCTAAAGTTAGCTGTTAGAAAGACCTGGTTTGCTAGAGCAGAAGGAAAGAAAGCACTCTCTTTGTCAGCACATGTCATTTTGTGCGACTTTGTAGCTTGGGCTTACATTATCTGTGCAAAAATGAGTATTTTTAAAGATGTTCAGGACTTACATGAAACAATATAGTTCAGTCTCATTGTTAAAATCAAAGAACTGCAAAATTACACGTACAGGCTGATAATAATGTCAAGCATGCCTGTTTTGATTTGATTTGCTTGGTTTTAAAATGAACATCACGACCTCAGCATTCACAAGGTAGTTAGGAGCAGGGCAGGGCAGGCCACCGATGGGAGTTAGTCACTGCTCACACTTGATACGGCAGCGAACGCACAGCTTCGGGTGAGCTAAAAACATATCTTAAGGAACCAACCACAGTCAGAACCAAGATTCATGCATAAATGTTAGATAATGTAAAGCTTTTAAAATAATGTGGTGTATGTGTGTGTGTATCAAAATAGCATGCTTTGGGGGTTTTTAATTGCAGTAATGCACTCTGAAGTTTACCTTTTCAAAATATTTTTTTTATTGCTTGACAGTTTCATGATCTATATAAATAATTCTAGCCATTTTCATTCCCTACTCCTCTGCTTTCTTCTGCTCTCTCCCCATCTCACCAAGCCCCCTTCTACCCTCATATCTTCTTTTTGTGAGCGACTCACCACGTTAGTAAGAGTTATTTGCCCGAGTGTGGGTAGGAGGTTATTCAATGGAGCATGGGTAACATATCTGTGACTACACACTGAAGAAAATCACGCTGCCTCCCTAACAGCAGAATGACACTTGAGCACTGAAAATAATGCATGTTGGAAAATCTCAGGAGACAACAGCAAATCAACCGAGAGTATACGAAGCCACATATGTGGCTATGGTCCAAGTTTTTACCTGTTTGCTTAAAGGTGGCTTTGTTTGTCTTGTCGCAGCTAGAAAATGTCAGCCTTGCCACATAGTCTGCAGCTAGAGCTTTTACCAACCCTTGATAATGTGTAAGACAGGGCAATCAGTTAAATGAACGCCCTTGTGAAGGAGAAGTATCTCTCATGTGTGATACCCCAAAAATATGACTGCCTGAACAAGACCTAAGCAAATATAATATTGATAGACCCGCTAACATGGAAGAGAGAGCTCTTACAGGGCTCCACTCTTAGACAAAGAGGTATAGGCGACTAAGACATGCTGAGAGCAGAAAAATTAGGGGAAAGAGTTCACTAACTGGTAATCTAATATGAAGCCATCAGCCCCATAAAATCACAGACAGCAAGTAACACTAAACAGACTGAGCAGGGTGTGTGTGTGTGTGTGTGTGTGTGTGTGTGTGTGTGTGTGTGTGTGTGTGTGTGTGTAAAACAATTAAAGAAAAAGGCTATGCATTTGAGAAGGAACAAGGAAGGGCACATGGGAGGGGTTGGATGGAGGAAAGGGAAGACATAAAATGATATGATTATATTTTAACTTAAGACAAAAAAGGTTTTGAATTTTTTTAAAAGAGTAGGAGTTCATTGTTCTCTGTTTTTGTTCTTCAGTAATATGCCCTGTCAAGCCCAGCTCTGTGCAGTACCTAGGGACCAAACCCAGTGCTAGGCAAGCTTCCTAACAACTGAGCCACTTCCCTAGCTCAGCTGTTGGTATTTGTGTATCCAGAAAACCCACGTAAATGTTTATTTTCTTGGTGCTCTCTGATCTAAAATACAACCAACCAGGAGTTTGGAAACTCTGAAATTCCTGATGTTCAGATTTTTCAACAATAGTCATTGGCTCCCAGGAAGAATCAGTATAGTGCCACCAAAGTGTACCATACACCTTTCCAATCAAATACTGAAAAGGCTCTCGTCCCTGCTTACTTGTGACAGCATCTCCTCCACCATTCCTGTCTCACTCCCATCTTCAGAAACCTCCGAATCTGCCAGGCTGGAAGCCAGGAAACATTTCCAGACCCTCTTGCCAGCAGTTCTTCCATTGACCAGGCTCCTGGGTGACATTCTTTGGAGATCTGGAAGGCAGAAAGAAGGTGCAGCTATGGCCAGGCTCACAGGTGTCTGCAGGCTGCAGAGTCATGAATGCACCGGAGTCTTCACAGCTTCTTCTAACAATGACTCATGTTGCTGCTATGAGCTGTTAATAACAGCAGCAGTAGCTTCCCGGGGAGTCTTGTTATCTCCTGATCCCCCCCCTCCAAAAAAAGAGGAAAACAAATTGTCGGCATTTGTCAGTTTAGAAATCCCATCTAAATGCTCATCTTCTTGACAGAATCGATTGAAAACATAACCAATTAAGAATAAAGAAACTCTGGTATTCCTAAACTTATGATTTTCAACACAGTAGTTACCAACCACCCAAAAGACATTTCACAGTCTGTGGGAGTATTTGCGGCTATCAATGGAGAATAAAAGGTAGAGTTGATGCGAAGCGCACAGCAAACCCTCACAACACAGGCCTCTCATTGAAATGTCCTTTGTGGAAAACTCTAAGAAATATTACTTCAGTATAATTCATCAACCGCCCAAGGACCATTAGATGGAAAGTTCAAGATACCACATGATAAGGAAAGATAAAACTTGGTAATTGATTCTGAAACCAGCCCTTGTCAGGACCTATGCCACAGATGAGGGATTTATGCCAAGTGGAGAAAAGAAGTGCCCTCTTCAAAATGCTTCTAACCTAGATAGACAGCAATAGGAAAGTTAGCTAGAGAACAAAGACAAGAGGAAAGAGGCCAGGAATATTTCTGAGTAGGCAAAGTATTTGGGCACAAGCGGGAGGACTTGGTTTGACCACCAGAAGAACCCACATATTTTTTTTAAAGCTGCACTGGGGTTATGGGTCCTTGATTTAAAGGTTTGCAATACAAGCATGAAGACCTGACTCCAAATCCTCAGAAAACATGTAAAAGAGAGATTTGGTAGTTGTGAGTCTGTAATCCCAGTGTTTCTACCAATGAGATGGGAGGCAGAGACACGAGAGAATCTCCAGAAGCTGATGGGCCAGCTAGCCTGTACCCAATGGTGAACAGCGAAGACAAGACTCTGCCTCAAACAGGGAGGAAGGCAAGAACAGACTCTCAGTGTTGTCCTATGACCTTCACATGTATCCTCTGACATTTGTGTGCACACAGACATGCACACGCACTGAACATGGTAGCAAGTTCCTGGGTTGTAATTACAGCACTGGGGAGGCAGAGAGAGACAGCTTCTTGGGGCTTACTGAACAGTCAGCCTAGACTTCTTGATGAGATCTAGGACAGTGAGAGACCTTGTCTCAAACAGCAAGGTAGATGGCTCCTGAGAAATGACACCTGAGGTTGACGTCTGGCTTACCTTTACATGTACACTTGCACACACATGTACCCACATCAACATACACACACAAAAATGAGATGAGAAAAAAGGCTTAAGCATAGAGATTAGGCACCTTACACACACACACACACACACACACTAATGATCATGTTATTGTTGTATAATCAATCATGGATGCTTTTTCTTTCCTTCTTTATACTTCTGCATATTTTTCAGATTTTATATAATGACCATACATTACTTCTGTACTTTCACCAAGAGAAAATCAATACGCATTATATTTCTGAACAGACGGAATGAGAATAGGCAGTCCTTGGGAGGCAATACCCCAGTCACGCTGCATCATTCCTCAAATCCTCTTGGGAAGTTCAGACAAACGGAAAAATTACACAACACCCACCAACATGATTGTTCTGCTCAGTAACTACCTATTCTCCCAGCAAGCTTTATTACAGGATTCTTAGATCTTTTCCCAGACAGTCAAGAGTGAGCTGTGATTTTCTCCCAGAGATATCAGAGTTGAGGAAGGACCCCACCCAGTCTTAAGGAAAAAAACTGGTCGTAGGACACAGAGATATTATGAAATAAGGAAAGGCTTCCTCCTCTTCTGTACACCCCTAGCCCACCCCTAGCCAGACCATTCAGATTGAATTCTAGGCTTCTGTGTATATAAAAAAAAAATCCTGTGGGCTCTGAATTATGTGCTTCTACTAATAGCAACATTTTACTGGTCAATTATATTTGTATTTGTGACTAAAATCTAATTTTTAATCTGTGGGTTTCAAGGGTACAGCCTGTTACTAAAATTTAAAGACCCATAAAATATTTATTTTGTTATTTTAAATATATGAATTATTTAAATATCATTGGGCTGTACCTAGAACTAGGGCGGTTGACTCTCTCCTCTTCAGGCGATTTTCTCCAAGCCCTGACGGGGATAAATAGCCGTGACCAAAAACTCTTGGCCATGAAATGCTCCCAGAGGATCTCTAATCAGCACTACTGATGGAGCACCAGACCTTCCTGAAACCCCGGAAGGAATGAGCATCTCCCGCCATATAGTACAGCTGCAAAGGCTCCTGAAGACTGTCCTCTTCACAGCTGTACTGAGTTCCCAATGAACCAGGATCCAAGCGGATCGACATCTCCAATTAGAGGTATTGATCTGTGACGGGAGAGAACATGGGTCACAGCAGTAAATACAAATTTTTAAAATGAATAATCCTTCCACTGAGTATAATTAAAATGAAATTTTAAAAATCTGTCTTTGCTGAGAGGAAAATGGGTATGAAGAGATGAAATACCAGCGGTGGAGAAACACCAAGGGAGGCAGGGTTAGGAATTGCTGAAATTGCTCACTGAAGACAAGATGGGATATCAGATGGTGAGTAAGGTAAGTGCTACATATGCTTTGTGTCTTGAATGTCCCCAAAGGCCCGTGTGTTGAAGGTTCGGTCCCCAGGCTGCAGTGCTACTGGGAGGCGGAGGAACCTTTGGGGAGCTGGTAGGGAGCTGGAAGTTAGATCATTAGGGCATGTTCTTGAGGGTGATATTGGGACACCAGCTCCTCCCCCGAACCCCACATTCTAACCCTCAGACATCAAGAGATGATGCCACACACTCCACCATGGAGCTCTGTGCTGCCACAGGCCCAAGGCAATAAAGACAAAGAACCGTAGACTGAAACTCCTGAGATCAGGGGCCATAATGAACCTTTCCTCCTTTTGAGCTGATTATCTCAGATACTTTGTCACAGTAACAGAAAGGTGAGGAACAGTGGAAAGCTATCCTTGTGCAAATGCAGAGAAGGTTTAGAGAACACTTAAGAGTAACTTCTTCCCAGGAGAAGTAGTGAGATCTTTCTCTCTTTGCTGTGATGAGTGACATGGTGAGATCTCTCTCTCTCTCTCTCTCTCTCTCTCTCTCTCTCTGCTGTGATGCATGATGCAGAGATCTCTATCCTGTGATGAGTGATGCAGTGAGTTCTCTCTCTCCCTCCCTCTCTCTCTCTCTCTCTCTCTGCTGTCATGAGCGATACAGTGAGAGCTCCCTCTAAGCTGTGATGAGTGATGAAGCCCTGCCTTCCATTCCCACTCAAAAGCTTCATTAAAATCTGGACTGCTTATTAATGACCAGGTCTTATACACCATAAGTATTAAATAAAACTTTGTTGAATTCATGAACGAACAAACAAAGGGAGGACAATTAATGAGTTGGATTTTCATCTGTGGGGTGGACAGAAAGCTCTGACTCTTCCTTAAGGCCGTTCCACTGTCTTCATAATCATTGTTTTTATGACTGCTTACATTCCGACTCACTGACATGCTATAATTTAAGTATTCATTGTAACATAATTGTTTCTTCCACTTTTCTATCAGAGGCCATGCTGCATTGTTGGGCATCCTGCCTTTTCTTGCATAGCCACTGACACATTGCTTTCCCTAAAGGAAATGTAACCCAGGACAAACCCTATGCCGCATCCTGAGAATACATAAATACCTCCAATAACTTTATAGACTGACAGCTTGGCAAATATGTGAAGAAGTTATTTACAGGCAGTAAGATGGGTGCTACAACACAGATGATGATAAAGCTTCTGATAATACAAGGCACCGGTCTCTAAAGAAGCTTAGGATGGAAATAAAACAAAAGTGTCAGAAAAGATTCATGGAAGTGATACTCACACACTTCCTTGGAAGGGAAATAGAGAATTGAGTGATGGAATGGGAAGGGGAGTGACTTCCAGGCAAGGAGAAAACCACACGCAGAGGCATAGGTGTGAAAGCAAAAGCATACTGATGAAAAGAGCATCGTGTCACAGGTGTGAAGGGGTCAGGAAAGTGTTAGGGATGGCTAAGAAGAGAAGCCGAAGGCAGAATACATATGTTGAATATACAGTGGTGGGAATTTCAAAGCACAGTATACACGCATTCTGCTAAAAGTCAGGAGGAGATAATACCAAGGTCAGATTTGCTTCATGAGACTCTGGATGCAATGGAAAGCTGGAGACTGGGATTTCAAAGGCCTTGGGTACAACAGCATCAAGGAGAAAGAGACTACTTAACCCTTCTCAGGGACGGCTCTCTAGGCTTACCCCAGGTTAGAATTGCAAAGTTCAGCCACAGCTACAGAACTTCTCAACATCCACAAGGCAGAACCTTTCTCTTGCTTCTCGGGCTCACTTCTAGTATGAGCCCTATTATCTCTGGTTTTCTGGATTCCTGGCTTCTTTCTCATAATTTCATCTTCTGCAGATGGCTCCTTGGTGTTACTTGAATTGCATTCCAAACACACATATCTGCTACCTTCTCCTTGGATTGTGAGCCAGAGTAGCTCAGAATGCTGCCCCTGTTGCATCCTTTTATAGAGAGATGGAATCTACCAAATGGTGTCTTCATAATAGGCTTATCATCATTTTTATAGTTGTGTGTGCTCGAGCTAAGAATGGTATTAGTCTGGGTTCTCCAGAAAAACTAATAGAAGCCAGTGCAATTTCTACATGCATACACACACACACACCAAAGGGGGGACTGGTTCAAATGAGTATAAGAAAACTGAAAAGAAGCAAAACCTACAGTCAGAAAACTGGGGACCATTGTATACCTTCAGTCTATGCTTGAAGGCTGGAAATCAAGAGAAATGATGGTATTAGTTCCAGTCTAAGACTAAAGTAGAAGAAAGAGTGACCCATGGCCCAGCTCAGGCAATGTCAGGAAGATACAGAACACTTTCTTGCTTATTCTTTTTTCCTTTAGGTCTTCAAGGAATTAGGTGACACTCAGCTACATTAAGGAAGGGGGGTCTCCTTACCTAATTTAAAAGTGTTCATCTCACTCAGAAATACCTGCACAGACACACTGAGAAATGTTTGGACAAGTATCTGGGTGCTGGGGTCAATCAAGCTGATACATAAAATTAACTACCATAGACATTATGATGACCCCAGTCAGATTAAGAGGTCCTGGAGACAAATCTTTGTGCACCTGTGCTGCTTAAAAGGGTGACTACGTGCTTGAAATGTAGCCCTTAAAAATTGAGAAGAACTGTAATAGCAACACAGCATGTTTCAAAGATTTAGAATCTAACTGAAAAGATAAAATTTCTCATTGTGATGGTCAATTTTGAGTGCCAATGTAACAGAAATAAGGAATGTTTAGACATCTGGTAACACATTATTTATTTTTCTCAATGCTTTAGTAGGCATTGAACTGATTCCTATCTGTGAAAAGGCAACCTAGGGGTTTGGGCAGCCCCAGGTTTGTCTGTATGGTGTTTTCAGGGGAAATGAGCTTGAGAGTTGGTAGGCTGGGTGCAGAGGATCTGTGAGTGGACACTGTCCAATCAGCTGGAGGTCCAGATGGAATGAAAAGTGAAGTAAGCCATACTACCGACTTCTGTAACTGCAAATGTCCCCTGATTGGTCTTTTAAGCTCCATAACCATATGAGCCGGTTCTATCCCTATCTCTCATTAACCTTCTAGAATATCCTGGTAAAATCAATATTTAGAAAATTTACATTAGTTACATAATAACATGTTAACATATTGGTTTAAATAAAATGCATCATGAAAGTTAATTTTACCTGTCTCCTGTTGACTGTGTGTGTGTGTGTGTGTGTGTATCTAATCAGGAATTTTAAATCAATGATGAATCTCATATTTGGCTTCCATTAGAAACCACAGCAGAGGCCTGGATAAAGGAAACAGTTACAAAAGGTGAGGATGGCATCCAAAGTCCAGATAAAATGGTTAAAATTAAAATTTCAGGACAGTTATAATTTAACAAATCAAATGAGATAATGGGAAAAATGGAAGAACTAGCAAATGATTTATGTTCAGTTCATATTGTTACAAGGTCACTGTGTTCACCACATGCAGGTCACTTGCCTCAGCTTCATAAGTTAACCCCCCACCCCCATCCCCCCTGTAGAATAGCCTGTTTTCAGGCTCAGGAATTATGCTGGCCACGCTTCCTGAAGTCTGTGGCTGATGAGCATCTGGCTATGGAAAGAAGGTCTAATGCCTACTGTGTATGTCCTTGCTCCTTTGACCCAGATAAATTTCACTCTGGAGGAACAACAACTATCTCTGAAGCACCTCTAGTTCTCTGATGTTTTTTTCTTGCCCTTGAGATTCCATTTCCAGGTTGCCTAGTCCACCCTCAGTGTAGAGACTACTGCCCAGCCTTGGCCCATTTGTTGTACCCTGTTTGAGCAGGAACTGTTTTCTTTTATGGGGAGAAGCCGGTGGAGGGTAGGGGGTGAGTGGGTGGGAGTGGGGAGGGTATAAAATAGTAGGAGAGGAAATATGGGGGAGGTAAGAGGGAGGGAGGTAGGGCAGGGAGGTGTTGATATGTATTAAATGAAAGAAGAAAAATAAATTAAATTAAAAATTAAAATATATATATATATATATACATATATATATATATATATATAAAGTTTGTGTTTTCAACCAGATTAAAACCAAAGATTGCAGGATTTGGGCCAGAGGGCCTACTTCCCATATTACTGAACAAATAATTAGGCTTCCTTTTCCTGTGTCTGCTTTTTCTAGGCATCGAGAAGTAACAGAATTAATTCCCTGGACTGACAAAGTTTTAAATCCATTTGTAAATACCAATTTGATTCATAAATGGTCCTGGAGAGGTGATATATAATTAAAAGCTCTTTTGATTTCACTTAAGCAAGAAGTCTCCAATAGTGAAACTGACAGAGGTGTGTATTTACAGATCTCAGGTCAGGCACCTCAAAGTAACCACCTGGACTTTGTTGGCAAAGGCCCCAAGCCTGATGCAAGATGCTGGGGGCAGTGAGCAGGAGAGACACGTTAGAGATGGAGAAGCAACACCAACGAGAAGGAAGGAAGGAACAAGAGCCACACCAAGGCTGTCTAGCTCATCTCTGCTGCTCCACATCATGGAGAGGCCAGAGTCATCGTGAACTGGCTTGTTTGAGTCCTGATACACTGTGATTCACAGAGGTCTTCTTAAGTCAGTCCACAGTAAGCCATCACTGCCTTCTGTGACACCAGGTTACCATAAAAGAGTCTTCCTGGCCTTTACAGTGACTCCTGAGTCTAACTGTCTAACTAGCCATTCCCTGACAGACCTCAGTCCCCTTTTTGCCATTTTCCTGGGGCTCCTTGGGGAAAACATTCATAACGCAACTCTGAACCCAATATCATTTGTGGGACATGACTTTCTTAAGGATGCTAGAGATTCGATTTCTTTCCCTCCATGCCTACTAACCTCCAATCAATGACATACTTTCCAAACTAGTCCTTGGGCTACCATGAAAGACTAGTGGATTGAAATATAGGAAGTCAACAAGGTACAAGTAGGTGAATCCCAGGAGGAGATGAAAGATGGCCCTGAGGACCAGGGAGGCAGTGGATAGAGAGGACCCATTGCAAATAAGTCAAGTTGGGATGATGCTGTGTATACATGGGGTTGTTTGAATGAGAAATCTCCCCCATAAGCTTATATGTTTAAATGCTTGGTACCTAAACAGTGGCACTGTTTGGGAAGGTTATGAAACCTGTCAGAAATAGAAGCTTTCTGGAGTATATTGGTCATACAAAGTGGCTTTAGGAGTTTATAGACTCGGGTGACTACTGTTCTCCCCTGTCTGCTTCCTGTGTATTGAGGAAATGTGATCTCTGCTTCCTGATCCTGCCGAGCCTATACCACCACTATGAACAAGATCCATCTGGAATTGTAAGCCCAGATCAGCCCTTTCTTCCAAGTTGTTTTTGGTCATAATATTTTATCATGGCAGCAGAAAAGTAACTAGTACAACACTACTGGGCCAGATTAAGAATATTAAGATATTAATGGCCACAAAGTTCATTTTCCCCATGAATATATAAAAAAAAATTCTGCTTCAAAAGCACAAGAATATGAGGCAAAGATGTCCTAGCATTGGCTGTGAGGACTACTGGAACATCCTTCAAAGTCATGACAACACTGTGAAGAGGCTCCACTGAAGATGAAGGTAAAATTGGAGTGACTGATGTGTACAGTCAAATACATTGAACTCACAGCACATGTGCTATGCTAATTCACGTGTGGTGGTAATTCCTGAGATCTGTCCATCCAATAACCCCTCCCCTCCCTCTCATGAACAGAATCACTGCAGAGATAAGAGATGGTAAAATGCACCAGCTAGGCAGTTACGTATCCATACCTCCCTCGCAGCTAGGAGTGCCAATATGCCAAACTTCTAGCCAACGAGAGACAACAGAAAGTCTGCCAGGTATATATGGAAAAGTTCTACTTCCGCTTCGCATCACCATTTCATCTTGTAGTTGCTTCCTGACGTGGTCATAACACCCTAATCATGGAACAGCACGGTTTTCCACCCAATGTAGAAAATGAGGGTGAAAGTCTGAAGCCAAAAACAATGAGGCAAAAATAGTTACCGACATCTAAATGTAACCACTCATAGGTGACCCCGTGTGCTTTCATCTCTGATATAGAGTTCCATGAGAATAAATAAAAACCCACTCCTTCTTTAATCCATTCTTTCTCAGATTTTGTTATTTGCATCCTGACAAGCAGACATCACTTAATGAAAGCTAAGTGGAGAAACTCTAAAATATTCAGTGTTTAAATGAGTAACTCCCAGCTTCATAAAAGCCAGACTTGTATGATGTTGGTTGTTGATCAATGCGAGAAAAATCCCTACCTCATAAATCCAGAACCCGTGACTAGAGCTGGGTTTGGACTCCCTGGAGGCTTAGCTGTGCCTGAGAAACTCACTGCAGAGATTTAACACAAATTCCAGAAATCAATGGGAAGATACAAGGGTTTTGTAAGATTTGAAATCATATTTGGATTGTGCTGCAGAGATGCTGCATGTATGAAGTGACACAAAGATAAGTCTTCAACCCCTCAGGAGGGCTGACGCGGCTGTCCTGAAACTAAAAGATATTCATGGGCGCGAGGCTGTAAGGATTACAAGTTCTGCTGTAGACAGAGCCTGGGGCTTGTAAGTAAACCAACATGTGCACAGACATCCATTGGAAGACACAGCCCAAACTAGTCATATGATTTGAGGCCAGGGATTGGTAACTTGGTGTAAAGTCATTAACCGGGTAACTGAAGTCAAAAAGAGAATGCCAGGGCGCTGCTGAATGAGCAACCGCAGGAACAGCAGCTGTTGCTAGGGCAGGAGAAACAAAGGAAGAATGAACTGACAAATGTATCAAGGAATCCCTTAAGATTAAACTCAGGATGGAGCCTTGGCCATAGAGTGACAGTACTGACGGTGAAGAGAAGACCCCCATCTGTCCGGGTGAAGCGCTGCTGGAGAAGGAACATTTTCCCAGCGCTCCCCCGGGATCTGTCTCAGTTGTTCTGTCGCTGTGAAAAGATGCTATGACAAAAGCGACTCTTACAAAAGAAAGCATTTAACCGGGGCTTGCTTACAGTTTTAGAGGTTTAGCTGCTAATGTCACGGCAGGGAGAATGGTTGGCAGCGTGGTGGCTCACAGGCAGACATGTTGTTGGAGAAGTCGCTGAGGCTTCCCTATCTGGATCCACAGGAAACCAGAGAAAGCAGGGCCATTGGATCTGGTTTGGGATTTTGAAACCCCAAAGCCCAACCCCGAGACCACATCTAGTCCAAAAAGCCACGCCTCCTAATCCTTCCCAAGTAGTGTCACTCCCTGATGACATTCAAATGCATGAGCCTATGGGGGCCATTCAACCACCACAGGCTTCCTGTAAGCTCCTCCTCACAGGAAAGTTTAGTATAACGTAACAGCAGAAGGAGTAAGAACGAGACCTATCGAGTCTAGGGTAGCTAATCTTGGCTGTCAAGTTGACATGCTTGAGAAGAGGGAACCTCAACTGAAGGACTGCCTCCATCAAAGTGGCCAGCATTTGCTTGGTTGCTAAGAGATGTAAGAGGCCCAGCCACTGCAGGCAGTAACACGGAGAGGCCAGTGGGCCTGGACTGTATAAGAAAAGTAGGTAAATATGACCCTGACAGCAAGTCTGCAAGCAGAATTCCTCCATGGTTTCTGCTTCAATCCCTTGCTCTGAGTTCCTGCCTTGGCTTCCCTCGATAGAATGGAACCTCTATGCTGAAAGAGCACCTTTCCTCTGCAAGTCGTTTTGGCCACGGTATTTGTCATAACAGAGATCAAACTAGAACAGAGGCCCAGGTCCAACTCTACAGAACAGGGATGGAAGTGTGGACTTGGAGACAAAAGACAAACAACTGATGTAAGAAGGTGCAACACCCATGCAGTGTTTACCCATGAACAGTATCTGCCTCCGCTAACCATTCCTTGTCTCGTTGCTGGGACAAAATGCATGATAAAAGCATTTTAAGGGAGGGAAGGTTTATTTTGGCTCACAGTTTAAGGATATAATCCATCCTGGTGCAGAGACATGGAAGCAAGAGTAGCAGGCAGTCACGTTATATGTGCAGGAAGCGGTGTGTGATGAATACCTGTGCTCAGGACAAATGGGTTCAGTCACGTATGCTAGAGAAGCCATCAAAAGATGAACGGGACAGTGTGGGGGTCAGGGCGGGGAGCTGGAGAAATGTCTCAGTGGATGAAAACATTGGCTGCTCTTCCACAGGCCCTGGGTTTGAGTCCCAGGACCTACATGATGGCCAAGAGCTGTCTATAGCTCCAGTTCCATGGGATCCGAGGCACTCTTCTGGCCTCTGGAGAACCTGACATCCACATGGTACACATACATACATGGAGGCAAAACACTCATATATATCAAATAAAAACAAATAAATCCCCCAAAAAAGATGAATGAGTAGAAAGTATGGCAATATACACACAACGGAATATTATTCTAAGATAAAAAGAATGAAATTTGCAGCAAGAGGCAGGGACCTGTATATCATAGCATTAAGTGAAATAAGCCAGGATCAGAAAGACAAATGCTGTATGATTTCTGTCCTATGTGGGGTCTAAAACATCGGAGCTCATAAAAGCAGAACTGTGTTTTATTAGAGGGTAGAGAAGAAGCAGGAAGGAGGAAAGGTTCAACAGGTACAGGAACACAGCCAGATAGGAGGAATATGTTTCAATTGCTATTGTATACAAGAGTGAGTGTGGTTAAGAAGCTTGTAATGCAACAATTAAAATAGCTAGATTACAGGATATTGGGCGTTCTCATGAGGAAAGAAATATTTGTGATGACAGATAACCTAAATACCTTGAGTTTTTCATTGGACGTGCACCAAAATATCACATTATACCCCCAAAAGACATACAATTATCCATCCATTAAAAATAAGCAAATAATCTTTCTTTTTAAATAAGGCAACTTCAGTTTCACACCTCAGAAACAGAGCTTAGACATGCGAGATCCTACCAGATGGAGACCAGCTGGGCCTCCGCCAATGCTGGTTGGAGTCTCAGCTTGTACTGTCCTTCCAAGGAGGAAGATGGGCTCCCAGCTAAAATCCTGGAGGCCCTGGGTGCTTGCCACCTGGCATGTCACAGAGGAACTGCCTCAGGTGGGGGCACACTTTCTATGCTTGTGACAGAACAATAAATGGTCGCTTGTACTGGGGGGTCTCTTTCTTCCTCTCATTAAAGACTCTTGTTGACCTTGAACAGGAGTGGATTAAAAGTCCATTTCAGAATTATCAGGTCCCCTGATCCTGAAGAGTATGATAAGTGCTGGAGTGAATTCTACCAAGTTTCTGGAGGTTCCCACCATGGTACCATACACCGAAGCTGGCCATGGCCAGAATGTGAGCAACAGGAATCTCCAAGGGCTTACTGAACATCTCTGGATCTCATAGTACCACCCAGGTAGAAGATGAAGGAATAAAGATGTGTGTCCCAGTGTGATCCCGGCCATGGTTTTCAAGCTTCCCTCATGCCATTTCTAAATCCAGCTACCCCTAAGATCACCATCCTGGCAATAGCAAGGGCCTATGTGTCAGAAAAAGAAGAGGAACAGGTCAGAGATTAGGTGTATGACCTGCCCAGTGAGAGTCCGTGCCCACATTAGGGGGACACTGAGGACCAGGTCCTGGGAGGCAGGGCTGGAGAGGAGATGATGCAAGGGAGACTATGAGGACTAAGTCCTGGGATGCAGAGTCAGAGAGGGGACGATGCAAGAGAGAAGAAAAGAGCAGGCTGTGAGGCACTGCAAAGGACACTTTCACTTCACAGGCCAGAGACGTACAAATGAAGTGCATAAAGGGGTTTGAAATCACTTGGACAGTATATACTCTGCGCTTTTAACCACAGCACTGCTTTGGGAATAAATCACGGGCTCGGTGGCTCTGAAAAGGTTATAAAAATAATCTAAAACTCCCCCTTGGAGATGTAGGGACATGCAGAGAATTCCGGAAGCCTTTATTACTTCTTTGGGCAGGCTATTTCTTTGGCCAGGCCAGCTCTGGGATCGGTAGCCTGCCTTCCTCCTGTCACTCTCAAAGGCTCAACCCTTGCCCTCACCTTATAGCTCTTCCAATCGGTTCTCTGTCCTTCAGGGTTCCTTTCCTAGCCTGATGCAGGGACACAGATTTCCAGGCCTCACAAGGTACTTCCCACTTAGACGAACCCAAGGCCTTTCCCAATTTAAGGAATTCATTGTTCATACAGGCCTGGATACATATTTCACCACCTAGGATAGTTATCATCAACAAATCACACAAATACACACATGCACACTCATGGACACATACAACCACGTGCATACGAACGTTTACACACAAACTTTCTTGGGCATAGACTGGTCAACCAACCAAAATAGAGCATTCAAGGGGAAGAAGTGACGGCTTGAGTACCACCATTGTCTCTCCTGGGTCTGTGATCTCTCTGGTTCCCTATTCTGGGAGAAGAGATTCTGACCTTCACTGAGAGTCATCATTCCCTCGGAAGGAGATGGCAACAGTGGTTCCCAAGCAAGAGATGACAGACAGGGTGATGATACTTGAAAAACAAACTCCGACTGTATTTCAAAGCATAGTTAATATCCAGCATAGTTAACCTCAGACCTTATATGCCAGTTATTAATTTACTGCCTTTTAGCTACAACGCCCTAAGACACCTCAACATCTTCACTCCATTCAACACACCGCCATTATAGTCTGTGACCTCCTCACTCCCGGAAACCAATGTCTTACCCTCACAACCAATTATTCCTCCAGATTTACTTACACACCCATGATTTTTGGCCTCAGATAGACGTGTGTCTCCGACGGCCTTAATTATTTCCTAATCTACCAGCCTGCTGCTGGCTCTGTTGTCTTCCGAATGCAGCCAGAATCGCACCATTAACTCCTTCGGAATTAATGAGACCGCCTGGTTTTGAATCCTGTCTCGGCACATTCAACACTGGACAGATTTTACTTTCATGAGGCATAGATTCCTCGTCTTTTAAATAAAATCTCATAGCAATTCCAACACCCTAGAATCATTAAGAATTTCAAACGGAGCAAAGTATGGATCTTAAGCAGGTGCTCAATATCAACCATCATAATTGCTTCCATCCCTGCCTTAACCCCTCAAAGTCCGTATCGGGGTTAGGAGTTACAGCAATCCAGGTAATAGCATCTTACACCTGGGCAATTAACACTGTGGAAGAATCACTGCAATACTGAGATGCTTCCATCAATGAGCCATGAGAATTCTTCCTGGATTTTTGGCTCTGCTGGCCACACCTTGTCTGTGGCCGGCCCCTGCATGCATTTTCCCTAATTTCAGCACACTCCACAATCCCAAAGAAGTAGACTCCAACACGAGTGAAGGAATGGACTTGCTAACAAGGTGATGGCAAACTGGCAAAGAGCAAAAGCTTCCTTCTTTCATGTCCTTATATAGGCTACCCATAGAAGGATTAGACCTGAATTAAAGATATGGATTAAATGTGGTTTCCCCACCTCAAGATGTGAATTGAAGATGTGTCTTCCTGGCAGCTGGGCAGTGATGGCACACACCTTTAATCCCAGTGCTGGGGAGGCAGAGGCAGGCAGATCTCTGTGAGTTCAAGGTTAGCCCGGTCTGCAGAGTGAGTTCCAGGACAGCCAGAGTTACAACAGAGAAACTCTGTCTCAAACACCCACCACCCCTCAAAAAACAGATGTGTCTTCCTACCTCAAACATCCGTAAGCAGAAATCCCTCAGAGTTGTGCCCTCCGTTTTCGGGTTTTTGTTAATTCCACATGTAGTCAAGTTGACAACCCAAAATAGTCATCACACACATCTCTTTTTTATTACCTTAGTAACCTTGTATTTGCCTGACATCTAGTTTGTTGTTGTTGTTGTTGTTTTGTTTGGGAGGGGTTCTTCTCTGTGCATTTATTTATTTATTTGGCCATTCTCAGAGTCAAACCTAGCACATGACAGGCAAAGACTCTGCTACTGAGCTGTATCCCCAGCCCAGACATCTGGCCTTTACCTGTGTATTTCGTTCTTGTTTGCTTTCTGGCTCCCCAGAATCCTTTGAGCTCCTTGAAGGCATTGGCTATGTCTTCACCTTCTCTGTATGCCTGGCACCTTCCCAGACCCTGGCTATGAAGGGTCTTGAGTACACGATGGCTGAACTGCACTGAACTTGACTGTCGAGTTGGCCACTATGCCGCTCATTCTCAGAACTTTCCATATCTGGCCTACATCAAACCTTCCTACAGCTGCCTCTTCAAAGGCAGGAACATTCCTTCCAGATGAAAGTCCTCTATTCCACTGTCACGGGCTCTTTTCCTAACTCTCGTTACATGAGTTTCCACTTCACTTGTATGGTCCCAAAGTGAGGAGTTATTTTCTTGTTTTAAATAAAAGTCACCTGGTTCCCAAAAGTCATCCCAAGTGACCTCTGTGTGATGGAAAGGACGCTCCCTGGGGAGGCTGGAGACTAGAGTTGTACTCACTGCTGTGTGCTGATATTCTCTGATGAAGTGGCACATGGTCTTGCTAAAGCTTCCCTCTCTTCATTTCCACAATGCCCGGGTGAAGAAAGCTGAGGTTGGGGTGATGCGTCTGACCTGTCAAGTCCTTTTTTTTTTTTAAATTAGGGTTTACCAAGCATCTTTATGTGTGTGACAGTGAGAAGACTTGGTGTTCAAAGTAGTCACAAAGGAAGTCAGAGTAGGGAAGGGAGCTAGAATAGGCTCTATTCCCCTCATTCAGGGAAGAATCCAGGAGACCCTGAAGGAAAACACTGGCCTGAGATTCAGGCTATAATCTGCTTGCCCTGGTGCTCTTAAGTCTTGAAATCCTGACAGTACAGACTTATCTGGCTTGAACTTGATGGCTCTCTACTTGCTCTCAGCCAGTTTTGTGTAAGGCCATTACAAATGGCTCCAAAGGCAGAAAGGCCAGAGCAATAAAAACAGTCGCTCCCTGCTCCAAATCCTACACAGCACCTCATCTTTCCTCCAAGGCCTGCTCAGCTCTCCTCCCGTGCCCTGCGCCCCCACCGCCACCATGGGTTGCCCAAGTTCTCCCAGACATAGTAATTCATGAAGAAAGATGTGAGTTTGCCCAGCTCTGTGCTCCCATTCCTGAAGGAGCTCAGAAAAGAAGGGAAGCTGGTATGTGTTTAATAAAATAAAAAATAAAAAACTGCCAGCCATCAGCCAGTGCATCATCACAGGAGAGGAAGGAAGCTGACTCCCTGTAACTCAGCAACTACTCACTTGCTATGAACAGGGCATGTGATCTGCTTTATGGAGAGTGTGAAATGATTTCTTTCACACTGTTCCTTATTGGAACGTTCCCCATCGACAACAATCACTCACTCTCCCAGAGAGACAGACAGACTCAGAGAAACAACAAATGACAGAGAAAATACAAGATCTCATATGACCACCAATACACATATAAACGCATGTGCAACTGCCTAGCCAACAAACCTGGTACACACAAACCTAAGGCACAAATCTGCAGAGTCTTGATCCACAGAAACAATACCAGTGCCTATTCATTTAGATGCACACAAGCTCAGGCACACTGATACCATTCCCAAACATTTGTGCATAGTATTAGCTGCCACACAGAGGTCAGAGAAGCATGCGGCCACAGAACGGCAGTTCTGAAGTGCATCGATATGCACAGCCATCTCAAGCCTGATGTTTGGGCAGGGCCTGAGGCAGCACAGAAATCCCCGGGGGCAAAATGACCTATGTAATTTGAAAGAGGGTCCAGTCACTGACCCTAACTAACCCCACTCTGTTTCTGACCTGTCTTGTTTCATTTCTCCTTTGAGTCACCTTTTGTTATCTCGGATCCCAGGAAAAAGTGGTTTGATTGGTGAACATTTTAAGACTAAGGACCAACACCATGGACCATGAGCAGTGGAGGTCTAAACACATCCCTTTATGATAATGCCAGGTAACAACTGGCCAGACCAAAATAGGCCTAGACCGATACTATAGAAGTCCTCAGTCCTTGCCTTGGGATGTCTGCATAACCTGAGACTGCTGTGAGTTCTGAGAAGACAGATTTTTAGGTGATACATAAGACTTCTGCTCTTAATATGCCCAAGCTTTCAGGAAAACGCTCCACTGCCTTTCCTACAATTCAGCTCTTGGATCGATCTCTGGGACCAGTGGCTCAGACTGCTCCAGGGGACTTGATGGCACTGGAGCTTCCACTTTAACTGTAGCATCAGTTAAGGGTGAATCGTTTAGACGCCCGGGAGTGAGTTGATAGGGAGAAGTAAAGACATCAGGGAGGTTGGTATCTTCCCTAATAATTAAGAAAACTCAAAAAGTGACGGACTCCAGAGGCATGTTTTTGGAAAATTGAAAAAAAAAAAAAACCAACTAAATGACCCATTCAATGTCTCTAGAAAAGAAGAGGAGGAGCAATGCCTGCTGGGACTCTGAGCAGACGCTATCACTCCTTGCAATGAGTAACCCCAGGAAAAGGTGGGAAGGTCTCCCATGGTGATCTCCTTTAGCTGTCTAACCTGTGGGCTAAAAACAGCTAGAGAGCAGTCACGGGGGTTCAGCCTCTAGCCAAGCAGGGTGAGTGGTGATGAGTCTGTGCCCCAGCGGGCTTCCGGAGAGCTACTCCAAGCACACTGTCAGATACAGGTGTGAATACAGGGGCAGGAAGCCAAGAAGCCAGGGGCCCTTGAGCCCTCACCTGGCCACGGCTCTTGGCTTTCGTGCCCATGGCTCCTGACTAGTCCATGTCCTTTGGGTCTGACAGCATGACACTAAACTTTCCTTTGGACACAGACCTCTCTGGGATGAAAATGGCACTCGTGGAGGCGAGCATCTCCCTGCTCCTCTACTGCCAGATTCCTCTGCTTGGAGCAAGAACTGCGTTGTGTGCACAGAATCCTGTTTCTGTCATCACCTTTAGCTTTGAAGTGTGATCATTTTAATGACAAGGGGACACTCCAGCAAGGCCGTTTATGTACCCCATGTTGGGGGGATTGATGGGCCAAACGGAACATCAGAGAAGCTGTCTAGAGAAGATGCTCTGCCTCTGAGAGGAACCAGGACAGCCAAGGTTGAAGGACAGCCTCGCAAAAGCAGCGGCCAAGCTGGCTGCATTTTCAACATCACGTCTTTCCTACGGAGATGAGAGGGGAAGTCTCCTCTCAGAGGTCTAATTCATGAGAACTGGGAATGACTTTTAATAGAATCCAGGTCCCCGAGGAGGGAATACTGGCACAGCACTCTATGTGCCTCCCGGGAGACCCTCTTTTCTATTCAGCATCCTTCCCCTGCCTGCCAGGTCTCCTTAGCTAGGAGTGTACATTGTTCTCAGCACAGCAAATGGCAGATGCCAAGACATGTACGATGCCAGTCCCCAGTCCTCGATGCTGCCTCCAGCCTCTGGTACATCAAGGGGGTTCACCCAAATGGCAAGGGAGAAAGGAAGCAGGAGGCAGGCCTGAGGATCCTGTGCTAGGACTCAGCGGGCCTTTCCCTGCTTCCTCTCTGTTTGAATAATAGCTCTTCATTAAATGATAACAGTTCAGAGCACAGGAGACAGATACTGGAAAGGTCCTCCAGTTACCATCTCAGAAAGACTTATAAACCAGTGTTTTAAGAACCAAGGATATGGGATGATAACCACATGCATATGTAGAAAGACCAGGAAATGGCAGGGGAAACAGTCACCACTTCTGCCCTTTTGTGCTGAGGGTAAGAAGGGGGTTGAGAATCTTTCACTGAAGCAAAAGACAGACAGGCTGGTGTGTGGTGGGCTGCAAAGCACAGGCTGGATGGGGAATGCTTGTGAGGTGTGGATTCTGGAGCCTGGGGCAAAAGCCCAGGCCTGCTTCTCTGGAGCTTCTTCAGTGTTAACCAAGCAAAATGGAAAAAGAAGATGCTACGGACTTGCCAGGCTCTCTTCCATTAGTCCAAGCTGAGTCAGTGAATCACTTCTCTAGAACTTAGATCTTGGAATGGAAGTGGTCCATTCACCTTTAGTAGCTGGAGTGCTAAGACAAACTCTCAGGAATTGTTAATTTCCATTTTCTTCGCACAAAAAGCAGCAAAGTGTTGACTCCCCCAGTAAGATCAGGAATGACAAAAGGAAGGATAGCATCTCCTTCTTAGGTTCCTGAGATCTCTGAAGATATCACCCACCTGAGGCTCCATCATTTCAGGAAATGCCAGGAGTCCTCCCATTGAGGTCCTGCTTGGACAAAGCAGAGTACATACCTAGAAGGGTCCATAAAAGATGACGAAATTAAGAACATCCCCACCAAAAATGGAGCCAAAGGTGAAGCCAGGAAACACTGGGAAAAACGATCACTGGTGTTCAGCAGTTCAAAAACTCCTGAGCAGGCAGCAGCAGGCTCTGCAGGAAGAAAACTGAGGAAATGAATATTGTCTCTGCACTTCAGTCTATCCAAAATGTCAACCGGTAGTGTTACCATCATACCACTCATGCCAACATTATCACGAAAATTCAGACTTCATGGAAGTAGTTACTATTTTTTGACAATAGCTTTATGATTCCTACGTCTACTTCTTTTCTTTATATAAATTAAATATTTCCATTAAAAAAATACGAGTTTTTTATCATCTACAATAATTCTAAACCAGTAACTTTTTTTCAGTATAGAAACACATGTGTATATAAACCTTCTACCTTTTGAATAGTGATTGAATTCACATCACTTTTAAAGTACTCCTAAGACACAGAAAGGAGGAAGCAACTCTTGCTCCCATTCTCCAACTAACAACAGTGTCTTGCTAGTATTTCCAGAGGCAGGCTGCGCAAATGCATAAGGACACAGCATGCGTTTTCTTTTCCTTACAGACATTGACATCCGTGTGCTGCTCTGGTCCTTGCTTATTGCACAGAGCTCAGAAATTGTTCAATCTCAGTGTCTACAGAGCTTTTTCTCACCTTGAAATGGCACTATGGTTGTTCTGTAAAGCAACCGACATGTTTTGTATCATCAGAACCTCTACAGACAAATTTTTAAGTTGTTTCCATCATTGTACTAATATAGTGGGTTTATCTGTAGGATGAATTCCCAAAGCTCAAACTACTAAGCTGGAGGGAATGTGCTTTGGAAATCTGGATAGGTATGATAAACCTGCCCACCCAAGTTCCTGTGACCATGGGCTGACTATTATCTGTCAGAATTACACTCTGGGAGGAAAGAATTTACCTCAAACTACATGAACCCAGTGCCTCAGAACCTTGGTTGCTCAGAAAGGATAGATTTAAGCAAACACAGAATACTGTCTCTTTCTACTATGATGTGAGAGTGTTCCTGACCAGAGAACTAAGAATCAGAGCACAGGTCTCCGGACACCACAAATACAAAGCCCCTGTACACCTTGCTGCTTGTCCCCAACATCCATGCATGGTCTGTGCTTGTGAAGGGTAAAGGGTACGGACATAGGAAGCTGCTTCATCTCCAGAAGAAAGGGAGTCACTGTGTCTTTGCTGGTTCCCAACATCCCTCAAACACCTAAGCAGCTTCTCTATTAGTCTAAAGTCTATGTATCTTGTCAGATCATATGGGTGTACAATTCACTGATTGAAATTGGTATTTCTTGTTGTGGAAGTTTATTTTTAGTTATGTATAAAATGCTTGTTTGTGCACTGTTGAGTGAGAGGCAGCCTAGGCCTTGGCATTTTAAATTGTATCTAGGGAGCCCCTCACCCAACATAGCATAAAACAATTATTTTATACATGACTAAAAATAAACTTCTATGGCAATTTCTTTTGTAGAAATGAAGCTTGAACACTTTGCCTATAAATCTAAAGAAGATTTTTGACCATTTTTTTGAGTGACCCATTAGGTCTTTCACTTATTTAGGAAGTGATGTTTAACTAGTTATTTGATTATAAATAATCTTCACATTTGTGGTGTACTCTTTGTGGTATGTGTTGCAAATATTTTCTAATTTTCCATTTGTCTTTCTGATCCTGTTTTCGACATACATTTTAAGGCTCATTTTGTTTATATTTATGTGTATGTGTTTGTCTGTGTATGTGTGCATGTGTGTGCAGGTACCTGCGTAAGCCAGAAGAGGGCACTGAACCCTAAGACCTGAAGTTTACAGGCAGTAATGGGCTGACTGGCATGAGTGTTGGGGACCAAGTAAGTCTCTGCAAGAGCAGCCACTGCTGGGAACTCCTGAGCCCCATCTCCAGCCCCTGGTTTCATTTTATTTTCACCATGAAGAATCATTCCATTTTTACAGGTCAATATTTATTCATCGCTTTCTCTTAAGAATTCCGAATTTTGTTAAGTTCTTTCACTTGTCTTTACTATCTTAACGTTACGAGGGTTCCCTTTCATAATTTCTTCGTGTTTTCTTTTTCCCTCCGTTTTCAAACGTCAGTGTTCAGCACATCTGGCGTGTTTATTTTGGCATCAAGTGTGAAGTAGATATACAATTTCATTTTCCACCTAACTCAGTGCCTTGATAATAAAAGCCTTCACACTCTACCACAGGGTACTGTTATAAGCTCCTTTGCAGAGCCAGCAGCATTAGGCTCTCAGAATGCTTAAAATTTCTCTCAGCAGTGTGGAACAGATTATGCCAGTAGCATGCTAGAGACTCCTAATTCTCCTTTCCACCCTTTTTATTAACTAAAAATACACAATATAAAAGGATTTGTGGAATTTCCATAGGAATCAAAACTGTGATTTTGGTGGACATCTGCTAGATGCATAAAAGACTGCCCACTGCCCAGAGGGGAAGAATGGCCTCACACACACACCCTCCCCCACTGCAACTCAGTCCTCAGATAGAATTTTCTGCCAGGCAAAGGGGAATCCACAGACAGACAGAGAAAGAGTATCCCCTGAGGCCGCAAAGGTGAAGAAACCAGGTTTCTTCTCCACACTTGGTTTCTAGTTTGTTTTCTCCCCCAGGGGGTCCTAGGAGTGAGCTCAACACAGACTCACAGAAGGATGAGCAGGTTCACTGTTGTTAGGTTCTCAGAGCAAAGAGGTCAGCAGGGTCAGAAGCTGGGCATTAAAGAGCTCCCCGGAACGGGCTCAGAAGGCCATAGCATTGGAAGTACAGTGGACAAAACATACACAGTTTAAGAATGAGTTCTTCATTCTGAATTTCTAAACACAAAATACCATCCTATCCATACTCATACGCATTGTAGAAGGTTATTTTTAGTTGTGTTTAAAATAATTCTTTGTGCTCTGTTGGGTGATGGACTACCTAGGTCTTGGTGTTTTGTATTGTCTGCAGGTGTTGGATTCCTCTGAGGATGTTTGATTGCTCATGATCTGCAGCTGAGGAGGTCTGAATTAATAAAAACCACCTGAGCTCAGACGCTCATGGTTCCACCGTTGATAAGGTTTTGGCCATGACAATGGCTCCCTCTGGTGAGGTCTGGAAGTGTTTCCAACCTATGAAAATGCCTTCATGTCTCCTTGCTGAGTGACACAACCAGTATACTACTACACATACTATCCAGGGTGGAAAAAATCCAGAGCATCGTTTTAATTTAACAGATTTCTCACTAAACGTGTGATTTGTAAATCTCAGCAAAAGTGATCCAGAGTCATGTGTGTCAGTCATCCCATAACTTAAAATCCAATATGACAATCCTAATAGTAAAGTGACTGCAACATAAGCAAAGCAAACCCATCTGTTAGCTAAGGAGAAAGCACCAGACTGCCTTTTAAATAAATGAGGAAAACATAGGAGTTAATGCAAAAACATACGGTGTTGGTCAAGGATCTTGGTTGCATTAACTAGAAAGCAATAGTGATCAGCACAAGCAAGGCTTGGTACTTAGAGTTCACATGTGGCTGGCAGATAACGGCTGCCAGGAGCAGAAACCCACAGATTTACAGACCCAAAGAGCAGGATGCGGAATGCATCAGGCAGACTCTTCCTTAAATAGGAACAAATTGCTTCTGGCTGATTTAAGTGAAAATAAATGTACTGACAGTATACATCAGAGTGCTAGAACTGACAGAAACTGGAAAAATTGGTCTGTATCAAGAAAATATGCTGTGAGAAACATATGAAGCCCTCCGTAGGATGAACCCGGGGGCAGTAAACCTGCTTCAGAGGCTGAAGAGTAGGTAGCAAACAGCCTTGAGTGACAATGACCCAGAAGGTGCCCATAGCACCATTGCTTTTGCCTCTGGAAATCATCCTTAGATGATACCACTGTCCACAGCCTGTGAATTCTCTCCTGGATCCCATCTTGGAATCTCTAACTTTACTATTAGAAGCCCAGGCTTCCTGCAGGGCCTGCCTGAAACTTCATACTAACAATTCACCTTCTCTCATGGAAAATTAACTTGGCTCCTCCAACAAAGGCTTTATCTCGTAGGAAGATAAGAAACTGAGAGATGACCCTGACACCAAACAGTCCAAGATTAGTTATTCTGAGTGGGACATCCTTGATACTCTTACTGCCGGCAAATATCACCCCTGCTCCGGTATTGCTGGAACTGCCTTGGAAGAAATTCATATATGTCTCCTCCTCTTCACATCCTAAGAAAGAGACCCAAAACCACATCCTGGCTTCAAATTAGAGAGAGAGTAGGGGAATAAATATAGCACCCAAAGTTTTTATAACCACATATTTTGTTTTCCATTTAAAGTAAATATGAGCCAGGCGATGGTGGCCCACGCCTTTAATCCCAGCACTCGGGAGACAGAGGCAGGTGGATCTCTGTGAGTTCAAGGCCAGCCTGGTTTATAGAGCGAGTGCCAGGATATCCAGAATTACAAGGGAGAAATCCTGTTTCGAAAAACAACAACAACAAAAAAATTGAGCTAATATAAGTAGAAACTAAGATATTCAAGACAAAAATTTGAAAAATTGGTAGCTACCAAATGAAATTCCACAAGTAAAGGCTCGGCTAGATATTTGTTGTAAGGAGACTTCAAACAGATGCCAAAATTTATTCTAAAACTGAAGGGAGTTGACAACACTAATAATTGTCATTGAAATTTTTTCAGATAAAAACTGGTCAGAAAGACGGCTAAATGGGCACAGGCACTTGCCACGGAAGCCTGGAAACTGAGGGCAATTCCTGGGACAGAGGGGCATCCTCTTCCCAGAAATGAAATTTTAAAAACTTCAGGAACAATAAACATGCTCCTGTAACTATTTATTTATTTATTTATGTATTTATTTATTTATTTATCTATGTTTTTATTGGTCTTGGGACCAAACCCAGAGCCTTGTGTTCGCTAGATAAACCCAGAGCTTCAACTCTGAGCTAAATCTCGAATCCCCTTCTATTTTAAACTTTGGAACAAATAATTACAGGAAACTGTAATGAGTTTTTTTTTATTAAATATATTTATTTATAGAGTTAAATTATTTGTAGAGCGTGTTACTTGCTGTATAGCATATAAAGAAGATCAAATGAAAATAGATTGAAGAGGTCGGAAGGGGATAGGTTTCAGAAAAAGGCAAAAATTTAGATGAAAAACAAAATGACATTGAAAATACGGCCGACACTGAATACATAAGTCAGCTGAATTGCCGTCCTACAGCAAAAGACTACAATGAGCTGCAGGTGAAACTGTGACTACAAATGGCTTTCAAAAGTCAAACACAAAATATGACACAGAAGGTTAAAAGTGCAGCATCGGATAAAACTAAACCCAACAGTAAAAGCGTAGGTGTGATGTTCATTCCTCCATAACGCGTCTGCTTTCATGCTCTCCTTCCGATGTAAACTCCAAGTGGGGGAAAAACAATTTTTGTTAAGCTGAGCACATAGGATTATTTTACCCTTGGAAAAAAGCGCACTCTACAATGATATTCTAATATTCAAGGAATAAAAGCATGGGTAGCATGTAGCATAGCAAATAACTATAATCAAGCAAACTCCATAGACTTAGAATAGCTTCTACCTTCTGCTGAAATAAATCCTACGCCACTAGAGCCTTTAAGGCACTTGCTACAGGCAAGGCTGGGAAGTAGGAATTCTCAAACTGTGTCTCGAGATTGGCTCGTTTATGATGAGCGGGAGACGATGCTGACGAGGCACAGGTTGGACCACCCATCCTGCACACACCGGTGCTCCCAGTGACCCCGAGGAGGCACAGAGAACAAAACACAGCTCGCTGCTTTAACAACAACAACGAGAAAAATCTCCATGGCGCTCTTCCAAGATTCAAGTCTAAATTCGATGTATATCAGTATTTAGATTTCACCGTGGCGGGAAGGCTGCTGATAAATGCCTACAGCCACACACAAGAATCACATCGTTGGCTGAAGTTTATGAACCCGTTACAAAAAGGTTTTTTTCACTAAAATTATTTTTGTAGATTTCCATTATCCCAGCTGTCAATCAGTTATTCACACCAAATAACTGGAACGTAATGTGCTTTGATTTTCTTTTTCTTAACCAAATAAGCTAATACCAACAAGATTCTTCGAATGGTTTTTTAAGTGAGATTTTTTTTTTTTTTTTTACTCTGTGATTTTTGGGGAGAAATACTATGGCAGACATTGTTTACAAAATCATGTGAGAATGAAACATTCCAGACATCTGTTTTCAAAATGTTCTGTCTGTTCTTAACACAATGATAATAATAATAATAATAAAAACAGATTCTCACTTGTTAAAATATCATCTTTACCTCAAAGGGACATATTAACTTTGTTTGCTTCTTCAAAAAATATCTGCTTGGAAGAAAAAAAAAATCATCAAACTGGGATTTTATTGCTTATCTCTCTGTGTGAGAGAAAAATGATTTTTTTCTTATCTTGAAATGCGATGAATCTGTGAAATGCTTTGCTACAAGATTAGTAAGAACTCCACAAAAACTACGTAGGTCATTACCCTCCTCTTTGATGTCTTATAAAGATTCTAATACTCTCTTTTAACTACATCAATGGCTTTCCTGACCTGAACTTAGTTGGTCCATTTCCTTACCTCAATGGAGAAATGACAAATTCCACTTGGTGGTGGGGCCCCATTTTGGTGCAGCAGACACAGCTGCTTCATTTGTAGCATTGAAAATGCAGTCTTGCACCCCAACTCTCATAAAACAGTGAGATTTTTTTAAAATAGCTATCAGAGAAACAATGCCATGTTGTCTGTCCTCTCTATGCCTTTTAAAAAATGTATCTGAGAAGACGATTTTGTACGGCCAATGTGCTCTGAGAATGTATTTCTGAGAGGTCATCCGATAAGTATTTTACATAGAGCATCTGACTGGCATTTCTTCTGACAGCCAGCTACATTTATAGCACTCATTTTCCAAGAATTTGTTGTAGTTGGCCATGGTAGTGCATGCCTCTAATTTCCACACTCAGGATGTTGAGGCAAGAAGCCACCGTGTTTAAGGTCAACCTGGGCTACATACCGAGTTCCAGACCAGCCTGAGCTACAAAATCAGAGCCTATCACAAAATGAATACACAAATAAATAAGTAAACCAGAAAAAGATCTTCTTCTAAGAATTGTTTCTTCATGTGTATAATGATGTATTTCACCTGTATGGAAATTCTGTTGCTAAGAGAGAATGCCCTTTTAGTATGTCATGATACATTTCGTGACTGGGATTTCAAAGGCTTTTACCGCTAAAGCAAGCACAAGCGTCTTTCCTATGATAGATGGGTTTCTGTTTTTACTCTTAAAAATATCTCAAAATAAGCTATTTTAACATATTTGGATTATGAAGGTAGATTTAAATATGGTAGGAAAAGTTACCAGCAGTTATGTTCAGGTTCAGGGGACATGCTAGCTGGAGTTCCTTGACATTGCCAATGTGGGGTCTTCTTACTTCCTGGGGATAGAATTGCCAGCCCATTTGCAGTGTGGTGTAGTGAGTCTATTGTCACCGCTGCTCTTAGGGTGACCGTTGACCGCACTGCCATGAGCCTG